>CAUYPO010044986.1:0-35502 GCA_963574435.1 Cheirogaleus major
GACCCTAGTGTTTGACAGCTGCCTGCCGACAGCTTTGAAGCCTCACCCCCTCCCCCTCTGCCCCACAGCTGGCCTGCAAGCCCAGAGCTGTCACCTTTGGCATTTGGGGCAGATTCAAAACACACAGCCCCTGCCTGCAGGCCCTCCACCCTGATCTGCTCCCCAAGCACAGTGAAGCCCCGAGCCAGTCTCCTTTCTCTGCTCTCTCGGGACATTTTGGGACTTGCTGGGTTCCTGCCCTGCTCTCCCCAGAAAGCCTCGCTATGTGACTCATGAACTTTCCAGACCCTCTTGGTGTGCATGTGTGCGGCATCCTCAGTCTTCACAGCTGAGCCCCAGCACCCCAGCTCTGGGTGGGGGTCCATCCTGCTTTCACAAGGTGCCCCAACAAGGCCACAGAAGAGGAAGGGGGACAGGCTCTCTAGTGAGAGTGGGTTATTCAGGGCATGCAGGACAAAGCTGAGTGTCCACTATAGCCACCTGTGCTAAGTGGTATAAAGATGAAAAGATGGGTATGTGATGGCTCCCAACTGAAGAATTCCCCAGAGCAGTCTCCTGCCTCACGACCGAGGTCTAGTCCCTCACCAGCAGGAGCACTTCCCAATGTTCCCCACTTTGGCACACACAGTGGGAGTCAGCTCAGGCCCCTGCACCCTCTCCACGGCACCCCGCTGCCCCGCTGGGGAGCCCAGATGGGGCTTTCAGCAGGAGGAGCACGAGAAGGAAGACAGAAGAACCGGCTGCTGAACCCAGCCCTCGAACTGCTGGATGTGCAATCTGTTCCTTCCTTCCCCTGTCTGAATCTCTGTTTCCTCATCTCTAATGGAGACCCAAGGAGGCCCATAGGTGACAACACCTGAAATGTAACACATGATCGATTTCCATTTCCTTCCTCTCTGTCTCTGTTTTTGGAAGGGTTATTGGGCTAGATCTGATGCTACAGCAGACTTTTCCCTAATAGTCCCACCACTTGCAGGTGGCCCTCTCCGCTTCCCCAAGGCCCCTCTTCCCGGCCAAGGCAAAAGTAGTCATTGCTTTAATTAAAAGGACTTTTTTTGGATGGCACAAGCAGATTTTTTGGAACCGGAAAAAACAATGCAATTCTTTTGAAATAGTGTGCAAGAAATGTTAATGGTCTCCTTAGGACCTATGTTCTTAACTAGCCTTGAAAAAGAATTCTGAATGGTATCACCCTGTCTCCTTACCCTGCCTTTGGGGAGTGGGGTAACGGGGGAGAATGTATCTTTTGGGGGAAGGAGATCCTTGGAAAGAGTTTTCTAGGTCAAGGGACTCATGTGGAAAATGGAACCATGGACTTTGAGTGCCGAACCAGCCCCGGACTACCGAACTTGGCTTGAAAGTAAAGTATGTCGGTATTTTGGGTTCTCCCCTAACTCTCACACGAACTCAGTCTTACTTGTACAGACCCACAAGGCTCTGAACTTACAGCGTTCACCCAATTTCCAAGACCAAATGAGCGCTCTAGGAATGGGGTCCCCCGGGGCCGCCTTGGACTGGATGTGTTAGTTAACTGCACTAAGATGCAGGCGGGGACACCCCTCTGAACCCCTCTCTCCCCGCCCTGATCGCACAGCTAGGATTGCAGTGAGGTGGACCCAGTGCTTCTCAGATGGGATTTGCATAGTGCGTTTTGATTAAATTCGCTGGCTAATAAGTTCATTCCGCTTGATGGAGGAATACTGCAGTCAGGCCTTCAGGGAAATGCATCCTGGCCCACAACACATTTGAGTCTTGGGAGGACACATCGTTTGCTAGGGTTGCCATAACAAATGGCCATACACTGGGTGGTTTAGCATAGCCGACATGTATTCATTCTCTCACATTTGGAGGCTAGAAGTCCAAGATCAAGGTGTCGGCAGGACCGTGCTCTCTTCGAAGGCTCCCGGGAAGACAAATTCCTTGCCTTTCCAGCCTCTGGTGGCTGCTGCTGTTCTGTGGCTTGTGGCAGCTTCAATCTCTGCCTCTGTCTTCACAGGACCTGCTCCTCCATGTCCCCTGTGTCCTTTCCTGGACAGCTGTCCCTCTCTCTGGCCCAGAGCCTGCAGGGAGTCTCCCCAGGGAGATGTTTTCCTCCGCCCTGAACATGCATGTAGCTGGAAGGGAGCGCCAGGCTCTCCCTGGTGTGCAGTCCCTGCTCCCTTCTCGTCTGATCCTTGTGGGTATGCAGAATCGTGACCTAAGACCCGGCCCAGACCACCCCAGCTGCCACCCCGGCCCAGGACCGGCAACAGGGCTCTTGCCCAAGTCCTTGTCTTAGCAATGTCCCCTCTTAGCCAGAGTTCATATTTACAAGAACAGGAGCCCACCTGGAGCAGTTCCAGGAGATAAGAGACTTTTTAACAAAGGTATTGGGAAGGTCTGGGAGGGCCGGAGAACCAGGATGGATGCCACATGCCAGAGCAGTGTCTGGATCTTCTGCCACTGGCCCCAGACACAGACCTGACCTGCTGTCACGGGCCCAGGACACAGCTCCCGAACCTCTGTCCTTCTGCCTCTGAGAGCTGGGGTCCCGCCTGACCATGGCCCCCATGCACCCATGTCCTGTCTGCCTGCTTCCCCGTGATTGTTTAATAAAATTAAGTGGGGGACTCTTAAATGTCTTTCAAAGGGAGATTGATGAAATACTATGCAACTATTTAAAATATCTATTTAAAATATCTATATTAATTTCCATGAAAAAGATTCCCATGGCATATTATTGTGTGATAAAGCAGATTATCATTATAGATTGAAGTATTTAATAAAAATTGTGTGTATGCACATGCACAAACATATATAAAAGATATCTACATGACTACTTATCAAAATGCTAACAGATACATATTGTATGATCCCACTTATATGAGGTATGTAGAAGACAGAAAGTAGAGGTTACCAGGGGCTAAGCAGGTAGGGAAAGGGAGTTATTGCTTAATGGGTACAGAGTTTCTGTGTAGGAGGATGAAAAGGCCTGGAGATGGCTGTTGGTGGTGGCTGCTCAACATGGTGAAGACACTTAATGCCACTGAATTATGTACTAAAAATTGGTTAGAATGGTAAATTTATATTATATACATTTTACCACAATAAAAAATCAAATGAAAACTTTAATTGGACTCCCTTACTGTTCCCAATTTTACTTGAGTTTTCTTTTTGCTGTTGAAAACTCTTGAAATAAACATTGCTGAACATTAAAAAATATATATCAAACAGTAGCTACCCCTGAGTGTGGATATAAGGTTGTCTTAGTTCATTTGTGTTGCTACAAGGGAATACCTGAGGCTGGGTCATTTATTAAAAAAAATAAAAAGAAGAAGAAGAAGAGGTTTATCTGGCCTGAGGTTCCGCAGACGCACAAGAAGCCCGGCACCAGCACCCGTGTGCGGTGAGGGCCTCGGGCTGCTCTCACCCACGGCAGGAGGCTCAGCAGAGCCAGCGCGTGCAGGGACCACATGGCAAGAGAGGAAGTAAGAGAGAGAGGGGAGGGAGGTGCCAGGCTTTTTTTTTTAACAACCAGCTCCTGTGGGAAGTAGCAGAGTGAGTGCTCACTCCCCCACGCCCAGGGAAGCCAGTAATCTATTCGAGGGGGGGGCACCCTCATGAGCCAAACGCCTCCTGTTAGGCTCCATCTCCAATGCTGAGAATCAAATTTCAACATGATGTTTGGAGGGGACAAATAGCCAAACCATCGCAGAGGTATTTTAATTTTAATTTTATATACTCTTCTGCAATGTTGGTAGCATCTCTATACTCAGAAAGAAAAAAACAGTTTTTTCAGGGGAAGCAAACGCATGTAGCTGCCGCGTGGCCCTTTGTGTTCAGTGCTGTATGTACATCTCCGGCGCTCCAGGGGTGGGAGCGGCTTGAAGGACTGAGTGGTTTCCAGCACACAGAGCCTAACTACAGACGAGAGCCACGCAGACACGGACAGAGCAGAGAGACCTGGAGAGAGGAAGGGGAGGCCCTGCAGGCACCGAGGCCCTAATTCCAGCCCCTGGGCCTGGTTCTGTAGTTCTTCCTGCAACTCTGTGGCCCACTGCGGAGTCTTCTCAACTAATCCTCTCTTTCTGCTTGAACTAGTTTGAGTTGGGGTTTTAACTCTTGAAACCAAAGAGGTCTTGACTAATACTCTACGTGAGAATCAAGGAACCAGTAAAGATCACCATCTACTAGTTTCTTTATTATAAAGGAGGCCTCCAGGGTGACCCAGGGGTCCTGGTGCCTGGTCAGTGATCAAGGCTCCCTGCTACATTCTCTCCAGGGCTCAGCAGTCCAGGAAAAACCCCAGCACCTGACCTCCGGGGGCCAGGAGTCTCTGGGCACACAACAGAGCAGAGCAGTAGGAGCAGAGAGGTGGGGGCCGGCTCCCAATTGAGGATGCAACTAACCTACGAGGCCACTCCTTTTGCACGTCCTCCATAAACACTTATGTAACATCTCGTCCTTTTCAGGACTGCTATGGTGTTTGCTTTAACCTGATTTCAACCAACAGAAGTGTGGTTTGGAGAGTACAGCTGGGATTTGATCCTAGGGTTCACCTCCCTTAGAGCATCAAGACAAAGGAGATGCTTTAGAAATGAGCACTTACCACATTTCCCTCCCTCCCTCCCCATGCCAGGCGATTGCAGGCAGGACAGGCTAGGATGCTGGCACAGAGCTGAAGGCCAAATCTACCCCTGGGATAATATTTCTTGGGATGCTCCATGGGGAGTTCCAGTGCATTCTCCTGGGTCATTTTCTTCCCACATCAGCCCTGCCCTCTCTCTGACTCCCCTTTCTCTTCCCTCATTTCTAGTCCCCACTGCTGCCCAACCCTAGACCCTGCTCAAGGACCACTTTCTATTTTGTAAAATCTAAGACTCAAAGCCAACCCTCTACCATCCCAACTTTTTATCACTATCCTTACGGAGAGATTCTAGAGGAATAAAAAAAATTCACGTGTCTCTGTAGGATCACTTAGTCACATACAGACACACACACAAATGGAGGTGGCTTGGCTTTGGTTCAGTGTGTGCGAGAAAGTGTGTGAGTGGCTTCAAAAGGACACCTGGTCTCAGCAAACTAGTAATAGAGGGGAATTTCCTCAGCTGGATAAAGAACATCTATATAACAAAAACAAAAACCTAAAGCAAACATCATACTTTATGGTGAGAAACTCAAAGCTTTCCTGCTGAGATCAGGAACAAGATAAAGATTTTTCCTCTCTCTTTTCCTTTTCAACATTGTGCCAGAAGCCCTAGATAATGCAATAAGACAAGAAAAGGAAACAAAAGGTATACAGATTGGAAAGGAAGAAATAAAACTGTCTTTTTTCACAGATGACATAATTGTCTATGTAGAAAATCTGAAAGAATCAACAACAACCAAAAAAACAAAAAAACCCTCATGAGAGCAAGATTGCAAGATACAAAGTTAATACACAAAAGCCAATCACTTTCCTGCATACCAGCAATGAACAAATGGAATTTGAAATTAAAAACACAATACCATTTATACTAGCACTCCAAAAAACGAAACACTTAGATATAAATCTAACAAAATATGAACAAAATCTAGGTGAGGAAAACTACAAAAGGACTCTGGAGGGAGGGCAGGTGAGTTAATATCGGGACGTGAGCAGGGTTCTCAACATTGGCTACACACTGGAATCACCTGGGGCTTTAAAAAGTACTGATGCCTGGGTGCACCCCCTAGCCCCAGAATGCTGATGTCATTGGTCTGGGGCACCAACTGGGCACCATGAATTTTTAAATCTTTCCAGATGGTTCTACGTGCAGCCAAGGTTGGGAACCACAGGCCCACCCAGGTCACCCCTTTGCCATTAACCAAGGCCTGTTACCTGACAAACAGGGCAATAACCACATGCGGCTTCAAGTGATCAGGACATCAAGATTGTACTTTGCTGAGAGAATCCAACTATCTTGCTGTTTTGCTTGTCTTCATCATTAGAAAATTGTACTGCCTGGCATAATTTGGAATCCTAATGAGAGCTGCTTTCTTAGTCTTAATTGGATTCCAAGTTACATTAATCCTTTATAAAAATCTCTCACTACATTATGCTTACTATGCCAAAAATATTTTGTTAGCACTGCATTTTAAACGAGAGAGAAGAGAAAAAAGAACAGAGTAGATAGCTCATTTTAAAACAACTGTCAAAAAGGCAAAAACAATTCTTCACACACACCACACTGCAGACGTGGACGTAGTCCAGGCTCACTTTGTAAAAACAAAACTACTGCTTGCAGGACACAGAAGACACCCGCCCAGGAAGCAGCGATCCTGGAGGTGACCCCGCTTTTCTGTAGCTCAGTGTCCCTGCCTAGGCCACCTGACCTCTGAGCCTTCATTTCTTACATTGGGAAAAAGAAGAAACCTAATAGTTTTCCACTACCTGACATGAGTCAGGCACTCGGCTGGGGACTTTATGTCTGTTGTTAATCCTTCTAGCAACTTTATGAGATAAATATAAGATTTGCTTTAGTTCTGAGGAAACTGAGGTCCATAGATATTAAGTAAATCATCCGAAGTCACACAATCAGGAAAGGTAGAAACAGGACTCAAAGCCTCACCTGCTGGAGGAGACAGACCTGTAAAAATAATTAAATAAAAAAAAAAAGGTAGGTGAATTGCTAATACTTCTCCTCAAGCAACTTAATCCTTGTATCAGAAAGTCAGCCATTCTCATAAGCACCAAGCTGACTTCTCCCAGATTCCATTTGCTAAACCATCGCTCCCACTCTAAACCATCGCTCCCACTCTAAACCATTGCTCCAAAGCTAAACCATTGCTCCCACTGTAAACCATTGCTCCAACACTAAACCATTACTCCAATACTAAACCATTGCTCTAAGGCTAAACCATTGCCCCAGCTCTAAACCACTGCTCCAGCTCTAAACCATCGCTCCCACTGTAAACCATTGCTCCAGCTCTAAACCATTGCTCCAACGCTAAACCATTGCCCCAGGTCTAATCCATTGCCCCAGCTCTAAACCATCGCTCCAGCTCTAAACCATTGCCCCAGCTCTAAACCATCGCTCCAACTCTAATCCATTGCCCCAGCTCTAAACCATTGCTCCAAGGCTAAACCATCACTCCATCTCTATACTGTCGCTCCAACTCTAAACCATTGCTCCAAAGCTAAACCATCACTCCAGCTCTAAACCATTGCTCCAGCTCTAAACCATTGCTCCAGCTCTAAACCATTGCTCCAGCTCTAAACCATTGCTCCAGCTCTAAACCATCGCTCCAGTGCTAAACCACGGTTCCCAGGCAACACTGCTCATTGGACCAGATGAGTGGGATTCCTTCCCCGAGGCTGGTAGAAGGGGTACCATTCTCTGAGCATGTTGATCCCCATACCTAGACAAATCAGGGTTCTATTTTTAAGAAAGAAAGACAAAGGCAGCCAGCAGGTCTGCCACAGATGATTCTTCAAAGGAAGCAAAAGGCGAGGCCTTCTGTGATCTCACCGTGCTATGTAGGTCTGCTCATCTGTCACCTGCTGTCAGGGAGCCAGGCCTGGGACCCTCTCTGGACCCTGCATCTCCAGGACTCAGTGGTGCGTGCTCTTGCCTTATCAGCAAGCCTTGGAGGGCACCAACTGCGCGCCTGCTTCCGGGGGCTCGCCTCCCACCAGTCCGAGGGCTTCCTTCTTTTGCAACTGGCACAATTCCAAGCATTTTAGGTATGTCAGCTTCTGTAGTTCACACAACACTACTAAACAAGGTCTTTAAAAAAATGCGCGCCCGTTTTGCAGAAACGAAGGCACAGGGGTTGAGTAACTTGCCCAAGGTCACCCAACTAGTAAGTGGCAGAGCTGGGTTCAAACCGGGTAGTCCCGGCTGCAGAGCCCACGTCATCCCTCATCGTCTCACTGTGACAGGGGACAGGACAATCCTGCAGACAGGGACACGGGACGGAGGAGGCGAGTGGGACAAGGACAGGAAGGCAGAGTCAGGGAGGCTCCAGCAGGGCGGGGCAGAGGCGGGCGGTGCGAGTGGTCGTGGCGGGAACAGCTAACGCTTATTCAGCACCCAGGACACGCCAGACACATCGGCCCTTCAGTCTTCACTCTCACCATGAGCAGTAGGTGCGACTGTGAGTCCCATTTTCACCATACGGAAACTGAGGCGGCCTGGGCTCCAGTGCACACCGGGTCTTCTCCCCTCCGCCGTGCTGGTGGCACGACACGGGCTGCCATGGAGTCTTAACGCCATGGGAATTGGCAAACGCTACAAACCAGGGCTTTGCAATTCTCTTGTTTTTCCTTCACACCTGCTCCTCTGAAATAGGAATGAAGGCCCAGGTGCGACAGGTAAAAAGAACCGAAAAGCTTGCACCAGACCCCTCCCCCACACAGCCTCCGCTTCTCAGGCTCCATACAGTAGACGCTCCATTTGGTGGGAAGCACCTGTTTCCAAATAGGGCTAGTGTTGGGAGGCAGAGGTTCCAGGTTGAATCACTCTAATTCTGTGCCCTTCACTGAGAAGACCCAGCTGACAGGGAATGAGGGTCTGGTGGGGATGGGTCGGGGGTGAGGGTGGGGGACAGGCACAGTGGTGGTGCCCCCTGGGGACTGGGCAGCCAGGTAACCCGAGGGCACGAGGGAGCTGAGGTAGGGAAAGGGGCAGGGCAGACACGCGGGCAGGGGGACCCCAGGCACCAATTCTGGACCTGCAGTGGTACTGAGGGGCCCTGGCCCTGTGACACCTGGCATCTGTGGACACCTCATCCTAGTCCTTTTATTTTTTGAGACACAGTCTCTGCCTGTCACCCAGGGTGGAGTGCAGTGGCCTCATCATAGCTCACAGCAACCTCAAACTCCTGGGCTCAAGCAATCCTCTTGCCTCAGCCTCCCGAGTAGCTGGGACTACAGGCATGTGCCACTATGCCAGGCTAATTTTTCTATTATTTGTAGAGATGGGGTCTTGCTATATTGCCCAAGCTGTTCTTGAATGCCTGGCCTCAAGCTATCCTCCCACCTCGGCCTCCCAGAGTGCTGAAACTGCAAGTGTGAGCCACCATGTCCAGCCTCATCCTCCTCCTTTCAAACATACTCAGACACGGGGAGGCCTCCGAGGCACCCTGAGGCACCACTGACACCCTGTGGAAAGCCTTTGAACTTCCCTGTAAACTGGCTTCCCAGAAGGGCCTGGCACTGTGGTTTAAGGCTCACAGTAACACACGTCACAGTGGTGACCAAAACATTGCCTAGCGTTTGCCCCCCAGCCCCAGTCGGCCTGGGAGGAGTCTTCATTTGTCACTGAATTTAGGTTCATGAACGCTCACCCCACACCAGGGGTATACAGCATCCTCACCCCCTCACAGGTGAGGAACCAAGGCTCCCGAAGGGCGCGTGACCTGCCAGGGCCATGCAGTCAGCTGGGGGGGGGGGGAGCGGGGCGTGACCAGAAGGACTGCAAGGCCAGGGCCCCTCCCTTTCTACCCCACTACTTCCGCCTGGACCCCGCCTGCGTGGCCTGTGCGCTGGTGGGCGGTGGGACCGGTGAGACCCGCGCGCGCACTCGCGCTCACGCACACACAGACGCGCGCGCGCACACACACAGACACGCGCGCACACACAGACAGGCGCGCGCACACACTCAGGGAGGGCGCCTTGGAGGGTCTCGGGCCCTCCCCTCTGGGTGGCCCCTGCCCCAGGCCCCCAGCAGCCCCTTTCTCCGCCCTGGCCAGCCTGTGGCTCGGAGCAACAGAGCCGGATGCGGAGGGTGGCCAGGAGCTGTCGGTGACCTGGCCGGTGACCCCTTAGCAAGGCTGCCCGGCCTCGGGACAAGGGGATGCCCCCACCGTCTTGCTGTCAGAGGCTGTGGGGGTCGAAGGCTGCCTGCCCCCTGCGCTGGGTCACCAGTGCTCCCTGGCCCCATCAGCCCAGCGGGGAGTCCCTCTCCTCCCCCTCAGTGCAGGAACATTGCCGTGTGACCTCACTCCTGGGGCCTCCGTCACGCTGAGCGCAGGCATTTAGTAGACACTTGTGGCAGGTGGGATATGCGAATGAACCAACCAAACGTCCGAGTGTGGGAGGGGCCAGTGAAAGTTTGGAGCTGCACGTGACAGAGGATGTGCTTCCCCCCACTGCACCCCGAGGGCCTGGGTGTCCCCGCTGTGCTCCCAGACCAACAGCCTCAGGGGAAACCGAATTCTCAAACACTTGACTAACACACACTGCAAATATAACTACCCAATACTGCCCAAGTCCTTTACCAGAGATGTGTTTTGCAAATATTTTCTCCCCATCTGTGGCTTGTCTTCTCATCCTTTTAAGTGTGCCTTTTGCAGAGCAGATGTTTTTAATTTTAAGGAAGACCAACTTATCAATTATTTCTTTCATAGATCATGCCTTTGGTGTTGTATCTAAAAAGTCACTGCCAAATCCAAAGGCATCTAGATTTTCTCCTATATTATCTACTAGGAGTTTTATAGTTTTGCACTCTACATTTAGGTCTACGGTCCATTTTGAGTTAGTTTTTCTGAACGTCATAAGGTCCGCGTCTAGATTCACTGTTTTGGCTGTGGACGTCCTGCTGTTCCAGCACCGTTTGGTGGGAAGATGCGCCTTTCTCCATGGAATCAACTTTGTGCCTTCGTCAAGGCACTTGACTGCAGTTGTGGGAGTCTATTTCCAGGCTCTCTGTGTGTTGCATGATCTGTCTGTTCTCTTGCCAATACCACACTGTCTTGATCACTGTAGCTTCATAATGAGTCTTGAAGTTGGGTAGTGTCCTTCCTGGAGCTTTGTCCTTCGACCTTGTGCTGGCCATTCTGGTCTTCTGCCTCCCCCACTCTGCCACCAGCGCCCGCCCATCCACACCTTCTCCCAGGACCTCTGCTTCCAGAGACCTCTGCTTCCAGCCCCCCCATCCACACACTGGCACTGCGGGCCGTTTCGACAGACTGGCCCCAGCCTGTCCACATCCTCCGGGAACGGTGGGCTGCTTCTACAGACCTCGCCAGCCCACGCTCTCCGGTGGGTTTTGGTGGGTTTTTTTGTTGGTTTGCTTGTTTGTTTTGTTTTTCCACAGCCTGCTTGTTTCGGTCACAGCCATTTTCTAAAACTAGCCATATCCTGGATCATAAAGTAAATCTCATCGAATTTCACAGAAAGAATGTATAATGTCATGCAAAGCACGTTCCAAAACTATGATGCAATGAACCTAGAGAAAATCCTCATCTATTTGGAAATTTAAAAACATGCTTCTAGGCTGGGTGCGGTGGCTCACGCCTGTAATCCTAGCACTGTGGGAGGCCGAGGCGGGAGGATCGCTTGAGGTCAGGAATTCAAGACCAGCCTGAGCAAGAGCGAGACCCCGTCTCTACTAAAAATAGAAAAATGAGCCGGGCATGGTGGCGCATGCCTGTAGTCCCAGCTACTCAGGAGGCTGAGGCAGGAGGATTGCTTGAGCCCAGGAGTTTGCAATTGTTTTGAGCTAGGTTGATGCCACTGCACTCTAGCTGGGGCAACAAAGTGAGACTCTGTCTCAAAAATAAATAAATAAATAAATAAATAAAAACATGCTTCTAAGTAACTTACACAGGCAAATTAGAAAATATCTTGAACTGAATGTTAACTAAAAGACTACACATCACAACTGTTATGCTGGGCGTGGTGGCTCACACCTATAATCCTAGCACTCTGGGAGGCCAAGTCGGGAGGATGGCTCAAGGTCAGGAGTCTGAAACCAGCCTGAGCAAAAGTGAGACCCTGTCTCTACTAAAA
Source organism: Cheirogaleus major (assembly GCA_963574435.1). Lineage (NCBI taxonomy): Eukaryota > Metazoa > Chordata > Mammalia > Primates > Cheirogaleidae > Cheirogaleus > Cheirogaleus major. Next base: position 11,735 of record CAUYPO010044986.1, read on the forward strand.
ATAGAAAGAAATTAACTGGCCAACTACAAATATATAGAACACACCATCTGAGCATGGTGGTGCGTGCCTGTAGTCCCAGCTACTCAGGAGGCTGAGGCAGGAGGATCGCTTGAGCCCAGGAGTTTGAGGTTGCTGTGAGGTGGGCTGACGCCACGGCACTCTAGCCTGGGCAATAGAGTGAGACTCTGTCTCACAAAAAAAAAAAAAGAGTACATATCACAACTTTTGGAAATCATTTAAACAGAATTTACAAAACTATAGCCATAAAATGTGTATATTGCAAAAGAAGAAAAACTGAAAAATAATGAACTAATACTCCATTTCATGAAGCTATAAAAAGGACAAAAATGAATGAAATTGAAATTGAAAACAAACATATAATAGAGAGGACCAACAAAGCTAAAAGTTATTTTTTGAAAGGACTAATAAAATTGACAAAGTGGGCCTGATTAGGGAAAAAAGAGAGAAGCCACAGACCTATTTCTGTCATAAAGCAAAGGAATATCACTACAGTTGCGGCTGACATTAAAAAAATTAGGGGATATAATGAATAACTTTTTCCTAAAATTTAGAAGATTAGACTGTTCTAATTTCTAGGGAAAAAAAGATAATTTATCAGAAATGACTAAAGAGGATGAGCCGGGCACGATGTCACAGTATAACAAATTACTCCAAGTATAAGTAAGCTAAAACGGCTGCCACATTTATTTCTGCTCACACATCTGCAATTTCGGCAGGCAGAGCTCAGTGAGATAGGTCGTCTCTGTCCCACTGGACAGCCGGGCAGCTCACTGGCTGGGGGCCCCAGTCCTCTGGAGTCGTGCGGGGGGCTGGCAAGTGAGGCTGGCTGGCGGTTGAGACCTTAGCTGGGAGCAGACCCGCACGTGTGGCCTTTCCACGCAGCCTGGGCCTCCGCACAATACATCCTGCCTAGGATAGATTTCCACACATGGAATTTCTCGGTCACAGGTACGTACAGCTTTAATCCCGATAGGTTTGCTAAGTTCCCCTGCAGAGCAGTCGTAGGGATTCACGTCCAACAGCACTCACGCGTGGGAGAGGAAGGAGTGAGCCAGCCAGTGCGTGGGCCGCACCTGTGAAGCTGGTCTTCAGAGGACGCACTTCATCCTCTGGCCACTGGAGGGCGGTGTTTCCCCGCGGACGCACGGGGCCGCCTCCGAGAGAAGACGTTGGCATTTAGCGACCTGCGCTCGGGGCAGGGCAGGCCAGAGTCTGCCAACGCGCGGTCCCCGTGTTCTACCTAACACGACGCCCCTGCTCCACTTTTAGAGGGGAGACAGGACTCGAGCTTCCCATTTCGTGTGCTTTTTACTCTGGGGAGGGGGAGGGCTGACCCTTGTGCGAAGTCCCCCCACTGGAACAGCAGGACCAGAGCTCAGGCCCACCTGTCCCCTCTGCAGGCGCCCCGGGGGTCGATGCAAATCCTTCAAAGGCAGATTTGCAAACGGTTTTAGTTTGGAACCTGTGAATGCCGCGCCTTGTGCCGCAGCCCCGCGGGGACGGCCCTGACCGCAGCCTGGGCCCCGGCTGCCTCCTCCCGCCCAGGCTCTACCTGGGCCCAGGTGCGACACCCAGGGCTGGGCCCCCAGCGAGACCTCCGGCCCTCGCCTCCCCGCGGGACTCGCAGCGCGGGCCCAGCCCGCGGCTCCTGCGCACCCGCGCACCTGCGCACCTGCGTGGCTTGAACCTGGCCCGGCCCCTCCCGCTCCTGTCGCCGCCGACACCCTCCTGCCACGCGGGGAGCCTCGCGGGCGAGTCCGCAGTGCGGCTTCGATGGCAGGGCGGGCCGGGCAGACGCCCCTACCCACCTCGGGGTGCGCCTCAAGCCCTCAGCCGGACGTCGGCGCGGGGGTCAGGACGGGTGAGCCGCGCGGCAGCCCCGGGGGCTCAGCAATTCGCTCCAGGCTCGCGGACGTCGGGTGTCCGCAGTCACCCGCCCGCCGGCAGTCGGGCTCGGCGCGTGGGGCGGAGCGCGTGGGCGGCCCGCTCCTCCCGAAGAGGCCCCCGCGCCCGCGGCCGTGACACGCATGCCAGCCCCACGTCACTGAAACGGTGTGCGTACCGAGTCAGTAGCTCCCGCCGCCCCGGCCCTTCGGACTTCCCAGCCCACGGCCCAGACGCTGCTCCGCGGAGAGTTCCCTCGTCCGGGCGGGAAAGGCGGGCGAGCACGCGGTCGCGCCCACGCCGGGCCCAGACCACACCGCCTGTGCAGCGCGCACGGGTCCTGAAGCCCTGGGGCTGCTGGGCTTGATTTTTACGTCATCTGTCCCTGCAGGGGAGGGTCCGGGCCTACTCACTGCCCCTGCGGCGCCCCAGCAGGGTGAGGATGGCCCCGGCCCAGAGGAGCAGGAGTGGGGCGCCCCCTTCCCGCCCCGGCCCGGCCTCTCGGCTCCCTGGTCAATACCCACCGCCTGGTGGAGGGGCCCCCACCGCCTCCCCTGCTAGTCCTGAAGGGAGGCATTTGTCCTCATGTGTTTTCACAATCTCGTTCTCCCAAGGCCTGGGACAGACAGCGCCAGTCTTTCCACGCTGCGCTGGGGATGAGGCCCGGCTGGCAGAGGGGCAGTCTGCGCCTCCCGCCCCCTCGCCGCACGGCGCCTTGCCGGGCCACCTGGTTACACACAGCCGTGGCCTTTGTCAGAGCGACGTCGAGGCCCCCACCAGGGAGTGACGTGAGGCAGTCTCTGGCCATTTGTCCTAGCAGAGGGCAGATAACCACGATTCCCAGGTGGGGGCCGGTCCCGGAGTGTTAATTCCGTTTCCCATTTAAAGTCAATTAACCAAGTGGGAACGTGGCCCCCTGGGGGGGTTCCCTTCAGATGGCATTAGGGAGCATCCGGGGGGAAGCTGGCCAGGAACAGGAGAGGAAACCGTCCCTTCTGCACCTCTGCCAAGTGGCCCAGAGAAAATCGTGCAGGCCTTGCCTTCCTTTAACGCCTCCTTTGATGCTGCCTGTCCCAGTGGGGGCTGAGGGTCACGGTCCTGCCACTGCTATTCATCATCTCTTACATTTCCACCCCACTGGAAGAGGGAGCTGCTGGGCTGGGGGGGAGAATTGGGGGTCAAACAGGCCCGGGAGCAGGAGCGGGAGCTGGGCAACGTGTTAGGAGGTAAGACGGGAGAGACTGTGCCACCACCTGCCTGTGCCACACCAGCCCAGCTCTGCCGTGAGGTCACACAGTGGTGGGAACAGATCACACTACCGTCTCTCCACTCCAGCCAGGGAAAGGCCTCCGCGGGGAGGGACAGTCCACAGCAAAGGGCAGGCCCAGTATCTTTCCTCTCCCGGCACAGGGGGCCACAGCGGGAAGGCACTCCTAAACCCTCTGCTCCAGGACATGAACTTCCCGCCCTGCTTTGTGCAGCCAACACCCCTTGGTCTGGCCAAGTGAGAATCATGGGGTGCAGATCACGGGGGTTTGGAAATGCAGGGACGGGGAATCGGGCCACCAGACGTGAACTCAAGGGTGGCGATTCTGCATCCCTGCACCTGGGGTCCAAAGATAACAATGACTGGGCAGGTCATAACTTAGCTCACCCCCGTGGGTGGGCTCCCTCTACCCTCAACCCGTCACCACAGTTGGCGGCTGCCTGGGGTCTGTGAGGCGATGACAGTCATCCCACCAAGAGCCCGGATCATCGCAGGTGGCACCTTTGGGCTCCTATCAACCATGCAAGGCCAGGTGCTAAGCATGGCATAGCTTCTTAGCTTCGGCGTGCCTCCTAAAAATCACTCCATAAGGTTGCTGGATAGGCTGTGGACCCGGGGGGTCCCCTGCTCTAGGTTTTGATTCCGTGGGTTTGGGACAAGGCCTGGGAATCTGCATATTAACAGGCACCCCAGGAACTTCCGAAGTCAGTGGTGTGGGAGCGACCTTGGAGAAGGCTCAGTCTCAGCTGAGAAGGCATCGAGGGGGACTTGTGACCTGGCTCCTTCAGGAACCTCCATGGGCTTCTGCACCCCCAGATTTCCCGAAAGCCCGGCGTGGCTGGGTCTGACCAGGCTGGCAGCGGGAGCACCGAGGGAGGAGAGGAGAAGGGGATGGGCCACCAGCTGGCGACTTGGGGAGAACAGAAGGATGGCAGGAGCCGCTGCGACTTGGGAGCCACAGGGACCAACGGCCCCTGCGAGGACAGAAGGAGCCTGGCAAATGAAGGTCGGGCAGGTGGAGGAGGCTTACAGATGGTGACGTGACAAGCCACCCAGAAACCAGGGAAAGGAGGGACACAGCTGCTGGAGCCAACGTAACACGGCAGCCCTGTGCCAACGGAAATGTGGCGGAGTGCCCTGAAGCAGAGCTGCGGACACAGCGACGCCCCGAGAGGGGACGACCCGGGCAGCACTCTCAGTGGTGAATCATCTAGTGCTGACGCATGCCATACCTCTGGCCTAGTCCCCAGTGCACGTGCCGCTGAAACTCTCTAACGGGAGAGCCACACGAATGCCCAGGTCTCTGAAATATTAAAAGACATTTCAAAGGAGCTGAAAGTTGGCATCCTAACTTAATTATCATGATCTTAAAGTCTGAATTTCAAAAGAGCAGATCAGGTGCATTTTGAGCCACAGTCACATACACACGTGCACGGGAATGTCTCATAAGTGGAAATGCCAAGTGACAGCCACACGCTCAGGATATGCAGGCGACGTAGTTTCAAACTGCGTGACTTCTGTTTAAACTGCTTTCAGGCCAGGGTGGCTGAAGCACATCCTAGAATATTAAATACTTTTAAATGTCACTTCATGGTAAGTACCACTTTGTAGGCTTAAAATTGCTCTCAAATGGCACATTCTCTTAATTTTTCTTCATGGCAAATCATCTTCCAATTCACCACCTCTAACTAATCATGGTGCTGTATCTGAAGCTAATTACTCACACCACAAGTGCACAGGGTGAATGCAGTGGGGGATTTAGAAAAACCACGTGAGCAAACATGCACAGGACAGCGCTGTTTCGGCAAATCCATGTCCAGCTGTCAGCTCTGCACAGAAAGTTTAGTCTGAAAGCAAATCTCTTCATCAACTGCGCCCCTATTGAGATACCTTTACAAGTTACTTATACCTCATAAACATGTCCTCTCAAGCTTGTGACAGGACTGTACTAGGACTGTCTCCACAGAATACACAATGAGAGGCCGTGCAAGGTGCTACAACAATGTGAACACTTATGTAGTAGTGATGTTGAACAGTGGTTTCCAAACTCGTAGGTATTGGAACCCTTTTTTCAAATGAACCCCTTAATAAAAAGTAAATATTCTATCTGTATAGATTTATTCCTGAATCTAAACTTTTGTAACACTCAGCAAAAACTTTTCATTAGGGTTATTTGGTGAATATTAAAATTGACAAATTTTTAACAAAATTTAAAATGTGTTAGTTTCAATCCCTACATTTCTCATGTACTGTTCTGCTTGCACAGTTTTGAGAACGTTCTGATTCACAGAGATGAGGAGATGCCAACAAGTGCTTCATGGTGTACCATGCAATCCTTGGATACCACTTAGTTCAATAAAAATGTCACAAGTTTTACTGTGGGGTCCGTGAAAAAACACATTTGCCTGGCAGAAAAAATGGAAACATTGGTCATTTGTTGTAATTTGGTATTCAACATCAGTCTGCACTTTTAAAATCACATTTAGATTTTTTTTTTTTTAAAGACAGAGTCTCACCCAGGCTAGAGTGCCGTGGCATCACCTTAGCTCACAGCAACCTCAAACTTCTGGGCTCAAGCAATCCTCCTGCCTCAGCCTCTCTAGTAGCTGGGACTACAGGCGTACGCCACCATGTCCGGCTAATTTTTTCTGCGTTTTGTGGAGATGGGGTCTCGCTCTTGCTCAGGCTGGTCTGGAACTCCTGAGCTCAAACGATCCTCCCGCCTCGGATTCCCAGAGTGCTAGGATTACAGACGTGAGCCACCATGCCCGGCAAACATTTAGAAATATTTTTGAAAATAAACATTGCATCAAATATTTATAGAATGAGGTCTCCAGGAATGGAGAACTAGCCCATTTCAGACCAGCTCTCTACAGATAACAATTATGAACTGGACAAAACACTCACAACCACTGAAAGCATGTCCCTCAATCCTGAATACCGGGCACGGAAGTTTCCAGTCTTTTTTATCCCATCTTGTGACACTTCTTCCTCTCATTCCTCCCATTTCACTAGTACTTGGTTCCATTTGTCTTTCCCACCTTAGGGAAGGAGATGCTGTTCCCTCTCCTGAGAAACTCCTTTCCTTCTCCTGTGCCTCCAGCTAACCTCTGCTCATTCCCAAACCTCAGCTTCCCGTGGCCCCCAGACCAGACTGGGCACGCCCCATCCCACCCCCAACCAGAGCACATGTGAACGATCTAAGTTGCTTACTTGACGGTATTTACTGTCTGTCTTTCTCATCAGACGACAGGTCCATGAGGACAGAGACTGGCCTGCTCCCTCTTCCCCAGCAAGTGGCTTGCAGCCGACAGCCACGGCCCACGTCCATCGGGCGTCAGCTCAGCGTTCCGCGCTCTTCGAAGCGTTGACGCACATCCACACGTTCAAGTTCTTACCAGGCTCTCGGATACCTGTTGAAGAAGCCTCTCCTTTTGCCCTGCGGCAACAATCACTCAGTAACTACCCACTGACACGGAGCCGGTACCAGGCGCTGTGCTGCCGACACAGGATGTAACAGGAAGTAAGGGGCCCCGGACTGCCTGCCTGAGCCCGGTCTGCTGGGGAACGTGCCCCACAAAGAGGGAACCACTCGTAAGTGACGAGTCCTAATAAGGAAGTACTAGGTACTTGGTAAAATTCTCCATGTTTTAAAAAGTTGCATGCATCTTACTATTTGCTAAAGAAGTTAACTCGGAAATCCACCCATTCATCTCATCATCCGACACGCAGCTGCTAGGTCTAAGAGCCTGGGCGCTGTGCCGAGGCTCTGGTCCTCGTGCCGCACGTGCTGTGTAGAGGTGCGTCCTGCGTGTGTCGGGCCTCCAGCCCGGCTCCCCGAGCGGCCGCGCCTGCCTCCCCCATCTCCACGCGACGGAGTTTGTACCTACCAAGGTCCCCGAGCGAGCAACTTCACTTCACCCTAGTCTTCTCATGCGTACAAGAGACAGAATGCCTATCGTAAAAGATTATTTTAAGGATTCAGTGAAAACATCTCATTAGCAATAAATGCTACCGAGTCTTAGTTACTGTCATTATCGAGTGTGCGTGTGGTGAAGTCCCCCTCCCCCGCCTCTCCCCTCTGCACAGCCCCCGCTCCCAGAATGGCTCCTTCTTCCTAACCGTACCAGGGCTTCCCGAGTCACTCACATAATTCTCTCTGAACTCTTGTTTACACGAAAGTCGTTTAGAAATTTAAACAGGAATCAGAGTAGTATCTTCTGCATCTAATAAGAAAAATGCTAAATAACACGCCCCCCACAACACCCAACTTCTCTTCCTCAAATAAGGCAAACATATAACACTGTTATAAATAAGCAAAACCTTTTAGGGTTAAAAGTGTAATTTTATTTAGATGTTACTTGTACATAATCTATAGTAAGATATACAAACAGATAAAAATTGTTTAACAGTTTTTTTTTTTTAATACCACTTTAAATTCAATTTACAACAGCATTGGTAATACTGCAAGATGACAGATACTCTGATTTATAAAACAAAAATTACTTGCTACTCTGGCTGATACATTCCCACTAGTCTTTAATGGATTAAAATGTATCGTGTATTTTAGTTGCAAATTATTATAAAACTTTCACAATCTAGCCTTTTGGTGCTCATAAAACATGTAGATGTTGTAAAAATTTACTGAAATGAAAATGTTAATTTTTCTAATAGTACCCTTAATAAAGAAAAAGTAAGTGTGCCCAGGCGTACAGTGTGGGGCTGACAACACACGATCCTTTGCCTTCTGCTCAGCCACCGCGTCATGTGGCTGACAAGGGGCACCGACTGGCCTTCCCTCCCCTTTCCCTAAGTCTTTGCCGTCGGAAGAAAGCTGGGAAGAAATTAAACTCAAATACACACGAAGTAAAACCGGGGGCAGTTTAAAACGACCTAACCATTTGTAAGTGTAATTTAAAACATAAAACTTATAGGAATGAAATATGCTTTTCTCCATTCTAAATCCTTTTTGAAAATAAAACTGAAAATTCAAAATCTTCAGCTTTTTTCTTTTCATGTAATACCACATTAGAAAAGATCCAGATTTACATTTTAGAATAAGTTGAATTTGCTGAAAAAATACTCTAAAAAATAACCTAAATTAGATTTTAGTCGTTTTCCGTTCTTTTAAAGGTTATGGAACACAACTGGGCAAAAGCTTTTCCACTAGTCATGAAATCAAATCGAAAATAACCTGTTGATGAAACTATAAGAAGACAACTAATAATTAAGAGGCTCATGAATATTTATGAATAAAGTGCCACTAATTGTATTGTAATAAGATATAAATAGAATCAACCTGACATGGATAGCTTTCATGTGTTCTCTGCATCCTGAGAACAGAAGGGCCATAAAAAACAAAGCATCACCATCAAACGTGAGCTCTAGGATTATGCAGGTAAACTTTAATACAAAAGTAACAATAAAGACAAACCTATTATAATAAGGACAAAGTAAGACTTCAAAAGTAATAAAAGTCCAGAGAATAATGCTAACACAGTAGGCCCTTTTTTGGGGGGGGGGAGTGTGTGGGGGGAGAAATTAGAAATGTAAAAGTTCATTAATAACTATTACTATATATATGCAAGAAAATGATAGTGACAGCCCAATGGTGACCAGCTCCAAGGAGAGGAGCTCAAGAACTTGTGCCCAACAGCTGGTACAGCTGAGAAAATAGATAAACTGGGATAAGCGGTCTTGGAAAGGGAACGCAGACATTAGGTTTTTCAGAGTTTCAAAATCGATGCCACTAAAACCCAATGTACCTGCTTTCTATGAGGACCGCCCACAGGCCAAACAGGCATCCACTTGGAGGCACTCAGATGTGACCTGGGGCCGGGCCGAGTTGCTCAGGAGAACTCAGTAACAAAACCCATTAGCTGCCTCCCTGTCTACAGTCCTCCCATCACCGAAAACAGCTTTGCTTCCAGCTCAGGATTCTTCCCTTCGTCGTAACGGAGTCACCAACGACTGCACTCCATCTGAAATACTGCAAGCAGGTAAGAATCCCTCTGTTGGGAAAGGGTCTCAGCATATTTCTGAAGTCTAACAAAGCCTGCAGCATGTATCTATTCTAAACAAGCAGCTACCCTTCATTCAGAATTACAAAATAGAAGCTCTCATTCTTGAGCTTCCCAATGGTTTGACATAGTCAGGAAAACAAACCCCACTGGTCTCGGGCGTTTCCACGTGGGAAGAACCGCGAGGGCACAGGCGAGAGCAAAGCCGCTGTGACAGCGACGGGGCTGACCAAGGTCATCCTGTGAGGTACTTTTAAAAATCGAATGTGCCAACAACAATAGGAGGAAGGAGAGCCGTGTGCTTCTAGGACGGGGGAAGGCCCTCCACTCAGGAGTGACCCCTGCTCTGGCCCCAGCACCGTGACAAGTGAGTAGCTGTCACTATCTACTTTTGCCCAGACACTGAGCTTTGAGCATTCAGACGAGTGGAGCGAGGTACCATCTGAAGCAGCTGCTGTGGCCTCACTGAGGACCCGGCTGCCGGGAAATAAAAGAAGGGGTCTCCTCTGTAGCCCGGGCCCACATGGCAGCTCAGCCGGCCAGCCAGCGCGGCGGCTCCCGGGCCCCTGGCATCTGCCGCGGCCGGCTGGTGGCCGAGCTGGCAGGGCCAGCGAGTATTCTGAGTGTCATCCCCAATGGCCTCAAAAGGAAAGAGGACTCTGTCCTTCATACTCATTGCTACTGAGCTGCTGAAACCGCTTCCAAAACTCAGCAAGCATGTACCAAGGGAACGCCCGCAGGGAACCCGGGCTGCAAAGGGCCCTTCCGACTCCGCATGAAACAGGCGTGTGCAAAGGCAGTGAGCGTTCAGATTCGCTCAGGGGCTACCAAGCTAAGAAACTGAAAGCAGAAACATTCGATCCTCCTTATCTGTTAAACCTTTCTCTCCAGAACCACCTTCTTCAGAAACACATTTTAAAAAGAAACGAAAAACCAAAATGGAAAACAGGATCACTCACTGGTCGGAAGACGTCACTCTGACACATCATGAGTCTCGCGGAGACCTAACGGCAGGCGGCCTCGCAAACACACAGCACGTCTGCGGAAGGGTAACGATCAAGAAGAGTAAACCCGAACTGCACTAAACACTCCCACGGGCAAGAGGAAAGCAGGTGCTGTTTTCAGGACGATGCAATAGTGACAGTGCAGTTCCTCACGTGCAGCACGGTCTGCTATGTTTAGTGGCACTTAAGTATTACACAGTAAATACTGAAAAAACCCAGAAGTTTTGGATGCGCAGAAGCAATACCACGTTATTCATACAAAAGGTGCTACGCTATAGGGTTAGAATACCACTATTTGGGTGTGGAGACGACGTGTCATCTTCCCCTCGCTTCCAGCACTCGGCCTGCCTGCGGCCCCGCCCGCCTGCCCCGCAAGCCGCCCCGCCCGCTCAGTCGGACCAGTCGTTCTCGTCGAACTCCGAGTCGTCGTCGGAGTCGCTGTACTCCACGGCGATGCGCCGCGACAGGATCGTGGCCACGTCGTTCCCCACCGGCTCCCGCTTGGCTTCCTGCTCGCGCTGCTCCTGGACCTTTTTCAGCTGGATTCCTGGAGACACGACACGCAGTTTAGAATCAAATCCCTCTGCACGCTCCGAGTCCAAGAAAAATAAACTGAAAGTCTGTTGGGCTTTTTTTTGTCTAGTGACATGCAGTATTAAAGTGTTGGAAATTTGAGGGGAGAAAAGCTTGGGGAATATTAGAAGTTTCATGGCCAAAAAAATGTGCAAGGTCGTGACTTTTTTTTTTTTTTTATAAAAAAGCAATGTGTTAATGTATAAGAAAGTTAGTTATAATTTCAGTGCACATGAGCACCAGCAAGGAAAATTCTAGAGCTGCACTGTCCCAGACGGTAGCCATGGCCACATGTCGCTCTTTAGGCATAAACCGGTATGCGCCAGTGGCACCATCCGGGACGGGGCAGGCTGGACCGTTTCCACCGTCACAGCACACCTGGCTGGGCAGCACCGGGATGCAGTTCCGCAAACAGTCCTGCCCTACCAGCCCTCACCTGCCCTGAGAAGTAACTAAGAAACTTGTTCCAACAACTATCACTGAAAGAGGATATAAAACACAATCATCTACTTTCTTGCTTAGTTACAAAGCAAGCTATCTGACGATTTAATGTTTATCCATTCTTTTTTTTAACCTTTTGTTTGGTAATAATTTCAGATTTATGGGACAACTAGAAGCCCGGTAGGAAAACATACACTCCATACACTCTGCACCCAGGTTCCCCAATGGCCAGCGTGTGACCACATTTGCGTCCCAATCTCTCTGTCACCCTCACACGTGCACACACTTTTCTATGGAGCGTTTGAGAGTAACTGGCCTATAACGTCCCTTTACCCCTAAAATACTGCATGTGTTATTCCCTTAAAAAAAAAAAATCAAAATCAGAAAATAAACACGGGTATCACACTCTCTCTCCTACAAATATTCAAATTTTGCCAAGAGACCCAACCTAATTGCAAATGGAAAAATCGTTGCCCAGTTCAGGATCCAATGTGGGATCACCTGATACATTAGCTGTCATGTTTTATTAATGTCCTTTAATCTGGACAGTTCTCCAGTCTTTGTGTGTCACAACCTTCCATTTTTTAAAAAAACAGGCAGCCGTTCTGTAGAACGGCCCCCGAACCGGGTGTCTCGGGTATCTCCTTGTGATTAGATGCAGGTTACATACCAACTCCTACTGGGCGGGACTTACACGTATTAAAAAAAAAACAAATCCAACACTGTCCCTCTATGACCCCAAATTTGATACCCATGAGCTACTATACCTCTGGGACTTTTTTCCTTGACAAAATAAAAGTGTCACTGATGTTCAAGATACATAGAAGACCCTGAGGCCTTCAGGAGGGCGTGTGAGCCACACCTTGGGCCTGACTCATGGGGGTTCAAGCGAAACACAGAGGCACAACATCACAGCATCCTCTGAGGACGTCACCAACACTGACTCCTGGGCTGCCAAGGAGCCGTCCGCAGTCACTTCCTGATGAGACGACGACTTGTGACCAAGAGTGTGTGCAGCTCCCCACCATGGCAGAAACTCTTGGACTAGTCCCAGGTCACCTTGGTGACCCTCAACCAACCCGGGCTGCGGCCTGGTTAAGAGGGAACGGTGTGGGCTGCAGGTTTGTACGGTGGGGTCTGAGGGCAGACCAAGATGGGCGAGGGTCCGGGCTCCCCACCGATTCCACTCGACATTCTCTGCTTTTACACCTTGTGTGGTCTGGAGGTCAGTGGAGGACTTTTATCTGACAAAAGGGTTATGCTGTTCAATAAATGCCAAAAAAACCACTGGCTTATTTAGCACGTCAAGCTAGGACTAAGACAAGTCCAGGACATACCTTAGATTGTGTTTAGAAAACTAACATCATGTTCTTTCTTTTATACTTTTACCCTTAGAGTAGAATGCAGAGAAGAGATCCAATTAATTCATTGATCATTGCTGTTATCTGACTTCTGGTTTCTAGTGTCGTATAGCTTCCCCAAATTCTCAATTCTCTCTCAAAATGTGTTCACTTTAACACTGGCAAAAACACAGTATTAAAAAAAATCAAACAAGACCCCCTTTAATTCTAAAGACTGATTTAACATGGAGAGTAGTAGCTTGAAGACAACACGGCCGTACATAACTGGAGACAGGAAGAATCTCTTGCCAGGAGCCAGGCTGTGCGGCTGGGATGCTCCACTTACCCATCCGAATAGCAGCAAGCAGATCGCTCCGCGCATCGCTGATCGGTGGCTGTGCAGGCTCCTGCCGCTTGGCCTCAGCCGCTGGGGGGGCATGCATCGGGGAGGACGACAGAGAAGACCCCGGGCCGGGCGGTCCTGGCGGGGGAGGCGGCGGGCCCGGGGGAGGCGGGGCTGCGGCCAGGAGCCCGGCGGGAGGGTGCGGCGGCGCCGTGTAGGCAGTGCCGGCTGGCGCGGGGAAGGAGGGCTGCGTGGGCATCTGCAGAGGGCTGACGAAGGCAGTTTGTGCAGAGGGAATCACGGGGGGTGGCGGGGGAGGCGGTGGTCCTGACGGGTTGTAATACTCTATTATCTGTGCTGGGAGCATCCTAATGGAGAGATGAAACACAGAGTCATCAAAGGAACAAGAAGGTCACTGAGTCTCAGTACGCCTAACAGAGGGGCTTCCCCCAGACGTACACACCGTCACCTGAACTCAAGGCACGGTGGGATGCAAGTGTCCACGCTTTGGGTGAGCTATTTTCACAGTTCTACATTATGATGGAATTCAAGATCTTCTACTGAAATGCACCAAAGAGAGGACCACTCGAAAACGGAAGCAGTTTTCTGTGGAAAGCTAGAATAAAGGGGTGACTGCAAAGGTCAGCAATGGCACCGCCCCTGCATCCTTTATATCCTGGGCACTTCAGAAGTGGGTGGCTCAGACTTGCCTCGGAAGGGTTCTGTGGTCAGCCAGGTTGGGGAAATTCTACCTTCTCTAGCCGACCGACACAGAACTCCAACGTCCAGCGGAGTATCAGAGCTCTGAAAAGTCACACGGCCAAGAAATCTGCTGACTTCTATTCAGCCAAGGGTTTTCCAAACCAGCTAGACCGCTTTCCAAACCACCGGACTCTCTCTGCCTGACACAGCTTCAAGACACACTCTGTGAAGCCCGACTTCAAGAGAATCCGTGACTGGGAAATCTCTAGGATGGTGCACTCAGGGAGACAGGTGGTAAGGGACATGCTGCTCTAGGTGCAAGAGTACACACGTTAACACGGGTGTGCACATGAACTTTCCTGGGCACCGACTCTGCGGGGACAAACCCTTTAGGGTTATGCCAAAAAGAGAGCGCTGGAGCCTGCCTATCAAAAGAAAAGTGGGTGCCTGGATGGATGCTAGGAGGTGTATGAATTCTACCTGCCACACTGGGGGCAGAAGGATGTCCGTGTGCCAAGAGGTCAAGAAAGGAGAGTATACGGCCAACCCACGGGAGCTGCCTTACACATTCTTCCCATTTGTGCTAAGAATTCTCTGTGATATACCCAGGCTGTGTAGTAGAGATACGTAAGGGTCTGGGACGGGTTCGCGAAATTGGCGTTTCATCCTTTATCAATGGCTTGGCTTACAGAGCCACTCAAACCCCCAGATGTCAGTGGATGAAGGGAATGTGCTCGCATGAGCACAGAAACAGCCCCGAGATTGAGCTGTCATGAAACAGGGGAGCAGCAGGATTCTGCACCTGCTTTATTCAACATGGAATCTGGCGGAACCAGTAGTATACGTGTCCGGCCATTCTTGATGATATTCTGGCCTCTAAAATATCAAAGTTGAAAACTCTTCTACCCCGCACAGCACAGGGATTAGAGTACAAGGCGCACTGAGTTACCCGTAGTCTGCAGGAGCCATGGGCGCGGAGGCCTGGGACCCCTCCGGGGCCTGCGGGGGAGGCGGGGGCGGCGGCTGCTGGGGTCTGTTGAGGGCCATGTGCCTCGCCGAGGCGGAGGGGGGCCGGTACTCGTGCTCGGGCGCCTGGCTCGCGGGCCCGTGTGGCGGCGCATCACCAGCTGCGGCGTACGAAGGGGTGGCTGGCTGGGGGTGCAGAGAGTGGTTGGGCGTAGCTGGATAGGAGTAATCCGTGACGTCCGACGCGTGGGACCTGACGTTCCATAAAAAGGGGTGGGAGGAATTTAAGTTAAAAATTGTCCTCTAACAGCACAAACACGTAATTGAATAATCACGTTGCCAATGCACACAAATCAGACATCTATTTCCTCTACTTTCAGCTAAGTCTAGCGCCGTGAGCTTCCGAGCAACAACGTAATCACTATTTTAGCGGCAAGCCCCAGTGTTACGTGGAGTCAGAGGCACAGCTCTGGAGTGAATAAGTCAGACAGATCGGCAAGCAGGAAACAGCACAGTCTCATTTTCGCGATCTTTCTGCAGACTTTTTCTCTGAGAGAGCAAGCTACAAGAGAAATTCCATTTGATGTAGAAACAGCATCTAAGACAGACAGGATTTCAGTGGCAATGAAACTGACAGCATATAATTAGAAAATATAAAATGTCAGGTGAACTGGATAAATATTAACAGTAAGAACGTGAGAATGCGGTATAGAGAATCACATTTTTCTTAAACAGAGAAAGCGTATTTAACCGAGAGAGAAAGCAGCGATGCGGTGCACTAGGGAAAGGCCGGCTTCCCGCGGTTTTCCTGGCACGCACAGTCGAGTGTGAACTCTGAAAGAAATGGACTCCCGTGTTAGTGCCGCAGAGCTCAGGAAGCTGCGGGGTGCCGGCGCCAGCCGCGCCCGCGGGGGCAGAGCCAGGACCTGCGTGTGGCAGGGGCGTTAGTAACAGGCACACGCGTCTGGCCCGGGTTACAGGACGCGTTGTCAGCAGGGGCTGCGCATCCTCTCCTGACGGCTGAAGCAGGGGTGGCCTGAGGCTGGGAAGCCAAAGAAAGCGAAACGACAAACCCTCTGGGCATCCCGTCCTCTCTGGCGCTCCCTGTCTGCTCCAGGCTCCTCGCGTCACTCATAAACTCAATGCCCATTTTCCTTCTCTCCCACTCTTCTTTCCTCGTTCTGACTTTTCTCACATTTACTTGCTGGTTTCTGTTAGGGTTCAGCTTGTGTCTCTCTCTCTGAAGGAAACATGCAAACACACATTGGGGATGTAGAGGCAGCAGCAGGGACGCGAACTGAATTTCCATCTCTGGGACTTCAGATGGTGGCTTTTCTTAGCTGGAGCACTGAGTGGCACAGAAAACCCTTCTAAATGAGAAGAGACCAATTTCCCCCCTTCTCCCTAACTGCAGTATAATAAGTAATAACTCATTTTTTCTACCCTAATCGAGGCATGAATTCTAGATCATGGTGGGCGTGTGGTTATGTCTTCTGAACTGTGCAAACTACTAGCAAATGAGTTAAAAGTATTTTTCATGGGGGAAGAATCTGACCTGTATTTAGGTTTAGTGTATTTTAAAAATATAAACACCTACAACTCTAGAGTCACTGACAACATGTGTGTGACTCTCTGTCCGTGACTGTGAGCAAAACCTTCTGGAGGAAACGGAGTCTTCCAGTAAAACGCAGATGCTCCTCCCGCCGTGGCGGCAAGGAATCGCACGTGCTGTGGCATGACTGGGTGCTGTCCTTGCCCGGGAGCTTGGGACACAGGGCGGACAGAGCCGAGAAAAGGGGCTGGCCAGGTGGAGACAGCGAAGGGAGAGGCCACGCACACTTGAGGTCGAGAGTAGAGCAGGTGCTGTCTAGAGGGCAGGACGCTGATGAGGGGAGGTGGCATGAGGACAGAGGAGAGGGGCTGGTCAGTCCAAGAGGGAAGGACCGTAGAACAGGGGCACGCCAGCGGGCAGGGGGAGCAGGGGCAGGTGGCTGCTGGGAGACGGAGCCCCCACCTGGGGGGAGGCAGACGCAGCCACAGAGGTGAGTGGGGGTGCTGAAGCTTCATGATGATCAGTGATCACCTGCCACAGAAAAGAGGCTCAGGAGGGCTGCAGGTGACCCTGAAACAGGAAGACGTGAGTACAGCAGTGGAGACTCAGTGATAGAGTCCGGTAGTCTCCTCGGGCTTTCGGGCGGACAGGTGGGCAGTCGGGGAGCTGCACCGGGCCCAGAACAAGGGTAAGAGAAAGTAACGAGGACAGACAGGCACGCAGGTGTGACGCCCCTGAGGAACAGGGACAGAGAGCTGGTTGTACGGCAGGCACGCACTTCCCCAGGTCTCGTTTTACATGCACGCTTAGGAACAAGCCATTCCTGACAATCTAGAGCGAGAGAACGAACACGTGAGATTAGTTTACGTGGGCTGGGTAAAGTACACCGTTTGCACGAATGGCTCACACGCCTGCCATGAAAGCTGGTATTCAAATTTCCCTCTGTGTCTCAAATACACTCACAGGAGGGGATACAGCCACTCGTAAGCAGGCTTCTAAATAATACTTAAAACATGACATACAACTTTTAAAAGTCATAAGAAAAAATAAAGTATGATTCCAATTTTTTAAAAGGAAAACCATACACGTGTATAGAAGACTAACGAGAAGGAAACGACAACGGATACAGTAGTTCCTCTGGATGGCGGGGTTACGGATAATATTTCATTTTAATTTTCTTCTTTAATTTCCAGACATAAAAAGCATGTCTTATTTTATAATTTTTTAAAAAGTAACACACTTTAGTAAAGTAAAAATTAAAAATTTCTAAATGAATTTAAGGGATATAACACAAGTACAATGACAGATTATGATCCATTTATCTGTTAGTAAATAATGTATGCACACAGTGAGAGGCCATGGGAAATAGTATGAGACAAAAAGAAATGGTGAATAAAACAATTCTATTTGCTTTCTGAAAAATAATAGAAAAGACGATAATATATCTAAGCAACAAATACAAAGGCAGAATACTAAATAATCTGAATGACTATTAATTTTATCCCCAAGAAGGAACTATCTAATCTCAGATGCTAGAATGAATATTAATCATTCAACTAAGGTATCAAAAAACCCCATTATTTTCCCAACTGCATCTATTAAAAAAGTATACATGAGATAAAAACGAAGTGTATGTTTTACATGAATCAACAATCACAACTATATTATTTGGAAAAAAACAGAAAGGCAAATTGACATCATGGGAGCTATTAAGTTCACGTATTTCTCCCTACCTAAAGAACTGTGAGCAAAACTGTATCACCATTCTTACTTTCTATGGAAATGAACTCATGTTAAAATTCAAACTTGAGGCTAGAACTCAGTTAAAAGCTCTAATAATTCTCTAATATTTAGCATGTACAGAAAAATTACCCAGAACTTGACTTACAGACCTTCCTGGGTAGCAATATTTAAGGCGCTGTAACTACCAAATAAGTCTTTCATTCAAGTAAATATTTATATAGCACCTTCTATATGTTATAGTTAGTGCTAAACACTAAGGTTACAAAGGTAATTAAAAAAAAAAAAAGGACACAGATTTAACCCAAGGTCCAGGCTGCTGCTGTTTTTGAAACAGTCTTGAATCACATAAGATTCCTGTATTCAAATTTTTAAATGCTGATGGAAGACTTTAGGCAAATGGAAGACATAGGAAATGAATGAAAAGTTAACATTGACTAGTCTGTTCCTGTCGTTCAATAAATCTCTTTTGTAACAACTGTGACTTACTGATAGCATTACTCACACCTGCAAGAAATATTTTTACTTAACTGCTAACAAATTTTTAAAGTAAACTCCAACAGAATTCTTCTCCTGAAACCAGAATACATAAGTTATCTGAAGAAATAAATATCTTTTGTTCTTCACTTTTCCAAAGGGTTATCAAAAGGAACAACAAAGGTATTCCTTAGTCACATTAGTTACCACCTACCAATCGTTTTTAGATATCAAGTGGCAAAGGAAATTCAACATTCCAGGCTGAAGAGAAAGGATTAAAATGATTATTAAAACAAAAATGTAAGTCATTAGCCATTACACCAAATTCAGAATCAATGTTAAAACAACTACATCTATCTCTGAACAATAAATTTAAGTTAGAGAAAAAAAAAATTGGACAAAGGAACCCCATGTAAAATAATATTGCCTTAAATTATTATTTCAAAAACAAAATACAGATAATTTTTAAATGCTGTGGGCCACATAAACCCCAAAGCTACTGGTGCATTTCAAACCATAACAAAACCAGGCAGGACCCAGTGGCCACAGCATCGGGTCTGAGGGACCATGACACACACACACCTAGTGTCTGGGGACAGGGATCCCTCGGAAGACGCTCCGTGGTACACACTCTGAGACAACCTGTTGTCGGGTCTAAGCTCTTTGTCATACGCCATCATATTCCACTCCTGGCGCCTGTTTCTGGCTTTTCTAACCTTTTTCACCTCACGGGTGGTGCCATCTATACGCTTTTGCTCCTGACGTCCAGGAAAGGAAAGCAAGCGTGCAGAGACAGAAAGGAGAGGAAAACAGCGGTTAAATGCAGTTGTAATCAACGGGAACCAAGCCTGACGTACAGACGAGAGACATGTGCATTCCATCACCCTCATGTTAAGAACATTCTAGAGCAACATATCCCTTTCACCCAACTGACCCAACAACAGTAACTGATAAGCACACTTAGTTCCCCAATCTAACCAAACAAAAAGTAACTATGCTACAACTACAGGGGTTGCTTACCATCATTTTTGGTAAAGAACTCTTACTCTATTAGGCTTGTAGCTGGTTTTAAATCTAAGCAAGATCTTCTATATCTGTATTACACAGGTAATACAGGGATACCTGGCCACACCACACAGAGAAATCATTTCTCACCACCACACAATTTTGACTGACTCGTTAACATGCAGTTATCTTTCAAAGAAAATAATTCAAAATGTTCTACTCCTCATTTCTAAATGATTATTATAGAATATTTAAGCTAATCCTGCAACTAGCTTAACACAGAACAAGATAAAAACTTACCTGTGCACAAAGAGCCACTCTTGCTCCAGCCCTACTTTGCCAGCAAAAACACAATTCGGTAAGTGCTTAGGTTCTACATAAGGACTTCTTTAAAGGTGAGGACAGTTACTTCTATGTGTGTCTATAAGACTGTCCTGTTTCCCTCATAAGGTTTTGTGATCTTTAAGGATGAGAAATACGTGCCTTTACTTCCTACGCTTCTCCCTTATCTTACGGTACCTCAACGCGCTGTTTTACGTAGAATACACACTCAATCAATGCTGGCTAAATGATCAAATCCACAGTCAAGCTACAGGCATGAGCTTCTAGTACTTAGTCATGTTCCAGGCACTGATGACACAAATGGCAAACAAACAAGACAGACACGGCCTCTGCCCTCATGGAGCGTGCAGTGCAGTGCAGTAGGGGAAGCCTACAAGAGGACACAGCCGGATGTACAATTATAAACCATGGTAAAATGTAAATGTATTTATATTCTGAAATATATTCATACATTTTATATTTTAAAATATTTATCTATTGTTATATAAATATTTTGTATCTGTATATTTAAATATGGTTATGTATTTAAACATCCATGCATATATGTAAAACCCTGTCCAGTCTGGAAGCCAGGAGGTGCTCTGGAAGGACTCAGAGACAAAGCATGAGCAGCATTAATTCTGCAGAGGAGCACGGGTCAGATGCGTGCCAGGAGGAGAGGGCAGCCTGTGCGAGGGCCATGAGCAGCAGGGACAGCACGGCATCGGGAGAAAGGAAAGAAGGTAAACGGTAAACTGAGGTGAACGGCCCAGGATCTAAAAGGCAGGCAAGATCTTGAAGGTCAGGCTCTATGTTGCAGAGAGTAAAGAGGAAAGACAGGGACACATCAGTGAAAAAGCTACTGAGGCGGTCTAGGCGGGAAGACAGCAAGTGGCTCAGGGTATAGAGAAGGAGGAAAACTGCACTGTTTTCAGGGGCACTCAGGAGGCTCTGGCAATGAATCAGCAAAGGATGTGTACATGAAATTCACAAAAGATGTAGAAATGAGGAAATACGTGCACATAAGTACAGGGACAACCACTGCAGTATTGTAATTGCAACAGTAATGGGTAACTTATGAAGCATGTATATTTTGGAATAGTACACAACTATTAAAAAGAACGAAGTGCATCTTTAATAACGTCAGTGTGTGTGTATAAGTCGTGTGTAGTCCATGTATATAAAAAAAATACTTTGTAAAACGTGTATGCCTATGTTTATGAATGCCTGGAAGGTCTAAAAAGATGCATGCCAAACTGTTAACAGTGGTTAGTTACTCCCAGGGAGGGGCGTGCCTTTATTTCCTTCAGTGCTATCTGAGCATTTTACAGCTAGTATATATTATTTGCATACTTTTAAAAACCAAAAGAAATAAAGGGGGTGAGGAAGATTTTATAGCGATTCCAATATGCATCCTGATTAAAGACCACTATATTAAAATAATTAATAACTATTACCTTTATTTTTTAAAAGACGTATGCTGACATATTTAGGGATTAAGTGTTGTGATATCTATAAGTTCCTTTACAATGGTTCAGCCTCCAAATCTACCAACGTGCATATGGGACACACAGACACACATGCGTGTGCTCAAGCCACCACGACAAAATACTGACAATGACACATCTATACACCGGGTACACTGGCCCACATTAAAATCCCTAGAATATGCCAAACTGGTTCCTCTCCCAGATGATCTTAGATATTTCTACCTGGCTCCTCAATTCTGAAGCACACCCACCTGCCTCGTTTTTCCCCAAATCCATCGACCCCGACTCACCCCACCTCCCTCCTGCACCCTTCCGATCTCAGCGTGACTGGCGCCCCCTCAGAGGGTCCCTGTCACCTTGCCAGGTCGGCTCACCTGGGGTGCTCTGTGCTCTTCCTCACAACACTTATCCACAGTGCAACGGCAAACTTAAAACTTCATATTTATTTGCATAATTATTTTTAATGTTTTTAAAGCATCAAACTAAAGGAAACAAAGTTCAAAGACAACGGATTTTTTTATGCCCAAATTTTCTAAACTAATTTTTCCTTCAGATTTGTCAACTGCAAATTGAACATGACCTGGGTTTCTGAAATCCTGGGAAATGAAGACTATCTCGCCTCACTTTTTATTCCTACATGCAGCAGACCTGTGTTAACATTTTGAAACTGCGTTTCAGAGGGCTGTGTGACTATTTAATGCCTGTGACCCCCACTATACTGTAATCTCCATGACGGTGCTCATCTTGTTTTTTCCCACCGCTGCCTATCAAGCATTTAGAAGACGTTTAACAAAGAATCATTATATAAATGAATGAATGAGAAATACTTATCAGAATTTTGTGTGTTTGAGGAAGGAGGAATATGGAATGAGATAAAATAGTCAAGGAAATGACAAATGGCTTTAAAGACACAATAGTCATGCATAAAGCTGTTTTCTCTTCAAGGAGAACAGCAAAAAAATTAAAATTTTTTGTCAAAAGTATGTATAAAAAGGAAAACCTAGAAGGCCTTTTAAGAGGACAGGCAAGTTTTAAAGGAAGGTACTCTTAAAAGACCTGGCATTTTGTCCTGTAACTATAAAAAGTGTGGGTATTAAGACAAACATGGCTTAAATATCAGTTTCTTTTCTGTTCAAAAGATCAGCATCTTCCTTTCTTTGCTTGAATACTTTGTAAACTATGCAACTTTTCCAAGATTTCCCAATCAAATCTCCCCAAGCCATGAGCACAGAAAGAGTGTGTTAATAACCAAGTCCTTGGAATCCTTTCCCAGAATCTAGTGGTAGTAATATCTTACACCCGCACAGTCTGTTTTTATGTTTCCTTTCCTTAAATCCTGTTTCAAATTTCAAATTCTCCCCCATCTCAAACTATCACTCCTACACTGGGCAACACACCTAAATGTCTCAAAACCTGAGGCCATCAACCCACAAAATGATAAGCATTTCTCCTAACTGAAGCAAACTAGATGATCACTTTAAAACAGAGCTGACATATACAAATATTAGTAAATACTTGCTCTTAGAGAATTATTCTTTTCAGTGGCTTAAGTCCAATTCTGGGGCCCCAAAGGGACAATTTTCAAAGCCTGAGTGGGCTTTCCTCACAAGACTGCTTGTTCCTCCACCCTCACACTTGCAATTTTCTCGTCTACCATTACACTTCCCGAAAGGGAGGTTCGTTTTCAGTAAACACTTTCCCTGAGCATGGGGATCACACAAGCTTCTCAACTGCAGAGAACACCTCACCCAAGTCTTAATTACAGGTGGGTGGCAACCCAACAATTAAGAATGTTAAAAAGACAAAGCTCATCACTGTGTTTGTTGACTGCTTTATGAAAGTCTGAGCGAGCAGAAGGAGAAAAGTGATAAAACACGGTTACAAACAAAACTGAAATTTTAGCCACCACTTTTGTTAAAGCAAAGCAAGTGCTAGAGAAACAAATCAGACAGTATTTATTGAAAAATAGTATTACTATGTTAGGCTGAATTGTCAGGATCTTCATGTGCAAAATGCAACCTCCAAAAAAAACTTCAGCACTAAAGGCAACATCTCAACCATTTAAATAATTTACTGATTCATTTCTAAGCAAGAATTCCATTTACACATTGACATGCACATCTCCCATCCTGAAATTACTTACCTTTTGACGCCTTTTCTCTTTCCTCTTGTCTTCTGTGTCCTGTAGCATTTTTTCTTTCCAGAGGTCAAAGAAATAGGAAGGATCAGTATAGAACTTCAGCCCATCCTTCTTATCATCCCTGTGAATCAATGTATTACCAGTCAGGGGGAAAAAAAAAAAAAAAGATTGTTAGATACTTTCATATGTAGGTGAATATTAATTTACTTTTACCTCCTGGGATTGTAACATATACACAGGGCATCTTAACTATCCTAGATATTGTTAAGTCTCCAAATTTCCTTATTTGAAAAAATGTGAAAACGTGCAAGAACAGCAACTTATTCTAGAATAGTTAGATTAAAAGTACTCTTGCTTATTTAGAATTAAGTAAATTGCTCTGAAAAAATCACAATATGGCTCATAAAGAGCAATTTTTAATACTTCGATTATTTCAGGAAATGTTTTGTTTATTCCAACAGGGGGCTATACACAGATGGACA
>CAUYPO010044988.1:0-39078 GCA_963574435.1 Cheirogaleus major
GAACACTACCACCATTTGAGCACCATAGTTTTAATCAGTTAGTACCAATTTGATGGCGAGTAGATGTTGAGCCCACTCTCCATATCTTGTGTCGCCCCACTTTGGATAACGGGCTTAAGCTTAATCCAGGATAGCATAAACGGTGTTAGCTCACTGTCATTTCTTAGAATTGAGTATTATTCCATTGTGAGCATATACCACATTTTAATTATCCACTTTTTAATCATTTGATTATTGAAAATGCAGCATATTCAAGTGAAAATAAAAATAGAAAATGTAAATGTAAAACTTAGAAAAGAAATAAAGCTGCAAAGAAAGAAATAGTAACATATTGTGTGTTTAATTTTTTAAAAAAATAGAAACAATGAAAGTGAGCAGACTTCTGTTTAGCATGGCCCACCTAAAATTCACTAATAAGACAGGATATTATCAATTTTTTATTTAATGAAAAGTTAATTCCTGGTTATAACAAGGAGTTTTAGCAAGGAAATTATTCTCAAGTCCACAACTTAAACAAATTAGATTAAATCCATGAATCTTAGTTTTTTATTATTATATAAAAATTTATTGATCAAAACAATAAAATGAAACAGAAAATTATTCACATCAAATTCACAATTCAGGAACAACAAGTGAATCTCTGGCCAGCCTGTTAGATGACAATAAAATCACACTCATGAAATCAGAAAACTGAATGAGAAAAATAGAACCTCTGAATCTTTGCTATATTTATTGGATGATCATCTTGGAAAATGGCTGTCATATCTTATGACAGCATGAGAAAATTACCACCAAAGCACAATCCAGTTTTAATTAATACTACGTTTTCCTCCAATTGGATGAATGTGACAGAGCATTTTGTTTTGCACCAAGAGTCTTTCAAATGTGGAAAAATACCTATGGAAAATAGATTTGCATTGTATGTTAAAAACCAGTACATTTTGTCACTCCCTCTACATGTTTTACATCCAATTCTCAAGGTCAGCTTGAGCCAATGAAGGTATTTATGGCTCTAAAGCAGTTACATTATCAGTTAAAAGTACACAAAATATCACTTGTACACATGCAACACTGGAGCTGAGGAAAAAAATGTTTGAATAAGCAGCAATAATTAATGTATAAAAATGACAAGTAAATGTCAATATATAATAGAACTTTGATATGATGTTCTTAAAATAATATGTGTCCAATACGTAGCAAGCATCATAGTGTATACTATTTATAAAAAAACATAAATTTTAGATTTATTAGAAATAATTTTGAAATATTTTGGCTAAATCTATAAAACACAGAGAAATTAATAATATAAATAATTATTTCTATGATGGATAATTCAAGATGATATTTTTAACTTAAGAGAAAATAAGATAAGAAAAGAAATCATGCATACAATTTAAAAAGTAAATCTTATTCAGTAGAATTAGATTATACTAGGGGGAAATCATGTTAAACAAGTAACATGATATTTAAAAAATTCAGGTTTAGATTTTGTAAGAAACTAAAAGATAAAAATTTTAATTTTAGGCTTTGATTTAAAAGATTTTTGATGATAAGACTATGTTAATTATACTAACAAGTTTGGTTAAAAAATTGTTATAAACAGAATTTGGGCTGAAGATCCAGAAGCATTATTTGTTTTCTCTACTATATGTAGAACCCAGATTGAATTTGATACTTGGAGAAATGGTCTCAACTGTCCTAATAGTAATGATACAATATTTTCTTTTAACCATGGGGAGGTTATATATGATAATATCTGGGTCTGCCCAATTCTATTACATTTTAATAAAACACATTAATATTGGCCTTACAACCATTTGTATACAGATGATAAAAATGCTAAATGACATTAAAATAATTAGACTTAATTTAGACAAAATACAAAATGCAATAGAAGAGTTGAGTGAGACCACAGAAGCTCCTTGCATAAAAAAGCAACTCATAATATTCAGTGGAAAATTAAATGGTTCCACCCCTGGGCTTCAATAGTTCTTGAGGTAGAACCCCATCATAATACTTTCCACATTAATACCACATGATTGCATATGTTTACAGATGTGTCTCTTTCACCAGTCTCTGAAAACCTTCAGGCCGGGAACCATTTTTTTTTATTGTTATGCCTCCAGCATCACAATCTACTACAGAGGAGCTCTAGAAGGTAGAAGACAACCTTTTTGTGGTTTGGTTTCTCTAGTGTGTGAAGTGGAGATAGTGTATACTTCCTACTTGCAGAAATTAAAGAACTGATTAAGTTGCAGAGTTGCTTCAAATGATTTCATAGACATATGAACAAGCTTCGTACTGAATCACTGTGCTCATCTACATATACTTATGGAGTTTCTTTCGGTGACATTTGCAGATGACATGAAGAGTGTGATCCAAAACATTTTTGTGGGATGAATGAGGGAAAAAAGTAAAAAAAAAAAATCTGCTGGTTGGTCCCCTGTATTTGGGTTAAATTAATAAGATCACATTATCTGAAAGTAAGTTTTTATCATTTCACTCCCTATTGCTCACTACTTAATCTCCTTTTATTTGCTAAGAGAAGATTTTTTAAATATCTTCTGACTATTAACGCTACAGATCTAGTTTTCAAAAGTACCTCAAATTTCATATCTTTGAGAAGCAAAACATTCACACTTAAGTAGGGAGAATGCAAATATTAGTACAAAAAACACTCAATAAGTGTTTGTTGTACACAAATTGGTTCTAGATTCTGGAGCACTAAGATTGATTTTACAGTGTTACTGAATACAGATTTTTTTGAAAAGACTTTGGCTTTCAGACTACTTAATTAAAAATTCATGTGTCTTAAAATACAATTAGCTTCTGAACTATGTCAAAGCAGAAAGACCAGATGATGAAGTCATTATGGTACCCGCTTTTTTTGGAATTTATATCCTGCTACAGCTGTGTAAGGATCTCAGGTTACTAGCAGTGTCTGAAAAGTGTCTTACTGATTTTAAGAATACCATTATTTTCCAGATGAAATTATATTACATGGTGGTTGACAGGAAATGAATTTAGCATGATTCGAAAGTACAATATTACAAAGTCTTCTGTGAAGGGTTCCATGTCCTTTAGAAGGTGTGTCTTCATGTGCACAGTGATCCAAACATATAACACCTGATGTCTGTGCTTTAATTGAGATATACTGTATTTGACACTCTGGATAGTCATTTCTTCCATGTGAATCCATTGTGGAGGTGGGGTTTTCTTATATTACAGAATTTTTGCCCTGTATCTAAGGCAATGTCAAGGATAACATTGTGCCTCAACTAGTAACAGTAATAAAAATAATGTGTATTGTTGAATTCTGACCTAAGGTTTAGAAATATTAAGTGACTTACCCTAGATCACAAAGCTACAAAGTGATAGAGCCAACAGTTGAGTCCAGACCATTCTGAATCGAAAGTCCATGTTCCTAATCACAATGAATTCTAATTTCTCATCACAAGTTCCTCTCAGGATCTAATGGATAATAAGAACACTCTCTAGGCCTTAAGTTATTTCTCTGCTCATCAGCAGTATTTCTAGAAAATGCATTATTACTGACTCATGATTTAAGATTTTACTATCTAAAGGAATTCTTTCTTCAGATGAATAGAAAATACTTTGTTTCACCCTAAAATAAATAAAATAGGTTGTCATGTCATTAACATTTTAGTGTGAAATAGTTAAGCACATGCATTACATATTCAAGTAGGATTTATTGAGCATTCACTGTGTGGTAGTCTCTGGTCTAGACATGTTTACAGTATTGAGGGAAGAATAATCAGATAACAATAACAACAAATAGAATGCATTTATTGAGTACATATTATATGCTAAGTAATTTACACAATTTTCATATATTTTTTCACTTAAGCCTTTGGGAATCCATGTGAGTTAGATACTCCTAATCAATAAATGAGGAAAACGAGCATCAGAAAGATTTATAAACTTCTCTGAGGTTACAAAAATAAGCTATTGTGGGGACTGAATTTTATTCTAAAGCTCATGGCCTTATTTTCTAAACTAGGGCGAAGGATCTCCATGATTTTTTTTTCTTCTGACTGAGTTTATGTATGTGAACAATACAGTGATTTATGCTGGTGTTAATTCAGCAGATTTGTCCAGCTTTTCATGGAGCAACTGTATACATTCTTCTCATTTCCTTGTCTTCATGTTTATTGAAAATGATATGGCAAAATTATATAGGTAATTACTGCTTTTTATCTTAATCCTAGAAGAGATGTGATGAGTAAAGAAATAAATCTCTCCAGTTTAGCCATCTTTAGCAACAGGTATTTTTTTTTTTATTATGGGAGTACAAGTATTGATTGTTGGGGATACATATATTGCCCCTGCCACCCCTCCCCGACCCCGCCATGCCAGAGCTTCAAGCGTGTCCAACCCTCAGGTGTTGCGCACCTCACCCATTAGCAACAGGTATTTTAGGGAGACCACCAAGCATGCCAAAAATAAAGGAATATTCTTCACATTCCTGAAATTGAGTCTCTTGTGTACCAGTTACATTGCACTAAAATTGGTTTTATACATTTAATGAATTAATTATTGAAATTTCCTAGGCAAATAAAGCTGCATCAACTTTTCTCAAAGCCTATTGTTTCAGTGAACATACTGAGCATGCCTTAAGTAATTTCATCCTCTCATTTATTTAATACATTACAGATGGATATCTGTTTAAGTCATAATGGGTCATTTCTGCCAACAGCCAACCCCTTTTGAATTTATCAGGGGGAAATACATGAATGCTTCATGTAGCATTAACTTAGAGTGAGAGTTTCCTCTTTTTAACTCTGGAAAGCAGTTCTGTCAGCAGGATGAACTTCGCTCTGAGGAAGTAAATTGGTTTAAGCATGATAAAAACCCAACTATCCAATCCTTATTATCTCTCAATCCTGATGCAACATGCCACACCACAGAGTGTAAGTATTGAGTAATTGTAGTATTTAGCATATTTAAGCAATATTTTTGACCATTCATTTACAACTAGATGCACATGTATTTTTCTTTTCTTTTTAATATTTATTTCAGAATATTACAGGAGTACAAACAATTTGGTTACATAAATTCCTTTTGTACAATGATCACCCCCAAGATAGTGTGCATTTTACCTGTCCAATGTGACTTTACCCATTCCTTCCTCCCCCTACATGATTTTTTCTGATGAATGTTATTACTATATGTTCACATAGGTGTCCAATTAGTTCCATTTTAATGGTGCGTACATGTGATATTTGTTTTTTTTCCATTCTTGTAATACTTCACTTAGAAAAATGGTCTCCAGCTCCATCCAGAATAATACAAGAGGTAATAGTTCATCATTTTTTATGGCTGAGTAATACTCCATGGTATACATATACCACATTTTATTAATCCACTCATATATTGATGGGCATTTTAGTTGTTTGCACATCTTTGCAATTGTGAATTGTGCTGCTATGAACATATGAGTGCAGGTGTCTTTTTTTTTATAGAATGTGTTCTTTTCCTTTGGGTAGATGCCCAGTAGTGGGATTTCTGGATCAAATGGTAGCTCAACTTTTAGCTCTTTGAAGTATTTACATATGAATTTCCATAGAGAGTGTAGTATTTTGCAGTCCCACTAACAGTTTATGAGTGTTCCTATCTTGACACCTCCATGCCAACTTTTGTTATTCTGGGACTTTTTGATAAAAGATATTTTCACTGAAGTTAAGTGATATCTCATTGTGGTTTTGATTTGCATTTCCCTGATGATTAGAGATATTGAGCATTTTTTTCATAAGCTTGTTGGCCAATAGTCTATCTTCTTTTGAAAAATTTCCATCTTTGTTTTTGCCCACTTTTTAATGGGGTTCTTTGATGTATTCTTACTGATTTGCTTGAGTTCTTCATATATTCTACTTATCATTTTATCAAATGTATAGCATGCAGATATTTTCTCCCATTCTGAAGGTTGTCAATATGCTCTAATGATTGTTTCCTTAGCTGTGAAGAAACTTTTTAATTTTATCAGGTCCCATTTATTTATTTATTTTTGTTGTTGCCGTAATCATTTTTTGGGTCTTCTTCAGAGATTCTTTGCCTAGGTAGATGTCTATAAAAGTTTTTGTAACACTCTTTTTTCCAGAATTCTTATGGTTTCATGCCTTAGGTTTATGTCTCTTATCACCATGAACTAATTTTTGGAGTGGTGAGAGATGTGGATCCTATTTCATTCGTCTACATGTGGATATCCAATTTTCCAAGCACCATTTATTGAATAGGGATTCTTTTCCCCAATGTATGTTTTTGTCTGCTTTGCCAAAGATCAGGTGGCAGTATGAGGATGGTTTCATAACTGGGTTCTCTGTTTTGTTCCATTTGTCTATGTCTCTGTTCTTGTGCGATTATCATGCTATTTTCATTGCTGTAGCCTTGGAATATAGCTTGAAGTCTGGTAAATTGATGCCTCCCAATTGGTTTTTATTGATTCAGCTTGCTTTGCCTATGCAGGGTCTTCTCTGTTTTCATACAAAGTGTAGAAATATTTTTCATAGGTGTGTAAAAAATAATGTTGGTATTTTCATAGGGATTGCACTGAATCTGTGTATCACCTTAGGTAGTATATACATTTTAAACAACGTTGATTCTACTGATCCATGAGCAAGGTGTGTTTTTCAATCTATTTACTTTCTCTGATATTTCCTTCCTCAGTATTTTGAAGTTCTTCCTTTAGAGGTCTTTCACCTCCTAAATTAAATTAAATATATTCCCACGTATTTTATTTACTTTGTTATTATTTTGATGGTATTGAGTCTTTGATTTGGTTATCTGCTTCACTTTTGGTGGTCTGTATGAATGCTACTTATTTGTGTACATTGATTTTGTAACCTGAGATTTCAATGAAATTGTTTATGAATTCCAGGAGTCTCTTGGCAGAATCGTTGGTGTTTTCAAGATATAATTGAATATAATGAGCAAAGAGTGATAGTTTTACCTCCTTTGTCCCTGTTTGGATATGCTTGATTTCTGTCTTTTATCTAATTGCTCTGGCTATTTTATTCCAGCACTATGTTGAATAGAAGTGTGGGTAGTGGGCAACATTTTCTGGTTCCAGTTCTAAGTGGGAATACTTTCATTTTTTTTTTCCAGGTCAATATGATGTTGGCTGTGGCTTTGTCATGCATGGCTTTTATAACTTTGAGGCAAGTCCCATCTATGCCTCTTTTGTTAAGCATTCTTATGAAAGAGTGTTGAATTTTTTCAAATGTTTTTTCTGTTTCTATTGAGAGGATCATATGATCTTTGTTTTTCCTTCCATTTACATTGTGAATTACATTTATTGATTTGTGTATGTTGAACCATCCCTACATATCTGGGAAGAAGCCCAGTTGATCTTCTTGGATTATTTTTGATGAGCAGTTGAATTTGATTTGCTAAGATTTTATTGAGAAATTTTGCATCTATATTCATAAGGGATATTGGTCTGTTGCTTTCTTTTTGCTGAGTCTTTATTATCTTTGGTATCAAAGTGATGTTGGCCTTGTAAAATGTGTTGGGGAGGATTCCTTACTTCCAGATGTTATGGAATAGTTTATGCAAGATTGGTACCAGTTCTTATTTGTAGGTCTGGTAAAATTCAGATGTGAAATCATCTGGTCCAGGACTTTTTTGTTGGTAGATTTTTTACTACTGCTTCAATTTGGTTACTTAATATTGGTCTGTTCAGGAATTATATATCTTCATGATTGAGGATAGGGGAGCTATGTGTTTCTATGAATATTTCCATTTCATCCACATTTTCAAGTTTATGTGTATATAGATTTTTATAGTATTAAGAGATTATAATTAATATTTTTGTTGTATCAGTTATAATTTCTTCTTTTTCATTCCTGTTTAAGCTTGTTAGAGTTCTTTCTTTTCTGATTCTGATTAATCCAGTGAGAGGCCCATCAATTTTGTTTATCTTTTCAAAGAATCAACTTTTTGTTTCAATAATCTTCTGTATAATTTTTTGTCATCAATTTCATTTAGTTCTGCTGTGATCTTGTTTACTTCTTATCTTCTGCTGTGTTTGGGATTGGTTTTCTCATCCTTTTCAAGTTTCTGGAGATGATCCATTATGTTGTTTATTTGTGATCTTTCTGTGTTTCAGATGTAGGTATTTATGGCTATGAATTTTCCTTTCAGGAGTGCCTTAGCTGTATCCCACAAATTTTGAAAATTTGTGTCCCTTTATTAATTTTTATCTGATGTAAGAGATTTTCTTTTTCTCCACATTTTTCCATGTTCATTATTCTGACCAAAGTTAACTTTGTCTTACTTGTCGTTTTGTTTTTCACAAATTAGGGCTCAGTCAATCCTAGGTGAATGAATGAATTAGGATTGATCTCTCATGCATGTATTTCTATAATCCTTTTTAATCTTTTGCTAAAAATTTGAAACAGCTCAGATAATATGTCTCTGAGATCTGAGTATGTGATTTGGTCATAGTTCATTTGCACATCTATTTTTTAAGGTGTGTGTTATAAAACACTTGGGAGAAATTATAGGGAATATATTTAAATAACCTCAAATTGGTTAAGGCCTTTTAAAGTAGTACACAGAACCTAAAAACCACTAAAAATGAGATATATATCACTTCTTTATAAAATGTTTAATTATATACATTGAAAAAAATATCACAAATAAAGACAGAATACAAATGACAAGTTGAAAAACTACTGAGAAGGCAATAATTTTCTCACTGTACAAAAAATTTTCCAAGTCAATGAGAAAAAGCCAAAAATCCTGTAGAAAAATCATAAAGAGAGCACTCTCCCAGGAGTCTGAGGTCCAAACAACCCAGATTGCCAACAACACCATAGTGGGTACCTATGTGCATGAGTGAAAAGACAGAATACCTCTACTTCTCTACACTGAGCAGCAGAGTTCCTGGTAAAGGTGAACAGGTGAACTACAAAGCTACCTGTTTTGAAGTAAGAGAAGATATTCCAGATGAGAAGGAATTGTAATAAGAACTCTGGCAATGTGAAAAAGTAGGTTTTTCAATATGTCTAAAGGATGATACTAGCTCTCTTGCAATGGATTCCAACAAAAAAGAAATTATTAACATGTTAGATATAGAAATCAAAATATGGGCTGCAAGTACACTCAATGAGATCAGTGAGAAGGTAGAAAACTAACACAAAGAAACAAAAAATTTCAGAACAAGAATTAAAAAATCACTAAAGGGATAGATAGTTTAAAAGAAAATAACAGAACTTTTGGAAACGACAGAATCATTTAGGGGAGTATAAAATATAGTGAAAAGTTTTAATAACATATTAGATCAAGCAGAATAAGGATTTTCAGAGCTTGAAGACAAGGCTATCAAATTAACCTATTTTGTAAAAAATAAAAAGGAATCAAGAGAAATGAACAAAGTATCTGAGAAATATGGGACTATGAAAGGTGATAAAATATAATAATTATAGATATCCATGAGGGCAAAGAAGAAAAAGTAGAAAGCATGGACAACCTCCTTGAGGGGATAATAAAGGAAAAGTTCCATGGTCTGAGTACAGATTTAGACATTCACATACCAGAAAGTCATCAAACTCCTGGAAGATTAATTGCAAATAAGACATCTCGCAGGCACATAGTTATCAGGCTAACCAAGAATAAGTGAAGGAGAAAATTATACAAGCTACAGGATGAGTGCATAAAGTAACTTACAAAGGAAGACCCACCAGTATAGTAGCAGACTTCTCAGAAGAAACTTTATAAGCAAGAAGGGAAAGGGGTCCTATCTTCAGTCTTCCTAAACAGAATAACTATCAGCAAAAATTTTTTACCTTGCAAAACTAAGTCTCATCCAAGAAACAGAAATAAAGTCTTGCCTAGACAAGCAAACACTAAGAGAATATGTTAGCACTAGACTGGCTCTACAAAAAAATTATTAAAAGTGCTTTATACATAAAAGAAAAAAATCAATAACCTCCAGTGTAAAAACCAGGAAAAGTAAAAACTCACAGCTTTCATAAAAATAGTAATACAAGGGAGAAAACCAAGTAACTAGGTAGCAATCAGCATAATGACTGGTACAATATCTCACATAACAATATTAATATTGAATATAAATGGTCAATGACCAATAAAAAGACACAGATTGGTAGAATGGATAAAAACACAACTCAAATATATGTGGTCTCAAAGAAATCCATTTAGCTCTTAAAGATTTTCACAGGCTCAAGGTAAAGGGGAGAAAAAATATTTCACACAAATGAAAACAAAAACCAAGTAAGAGCAGCTGTCTTTATAACAGATAAAACAGTCTGTAAATCAATAATTGTAAAAAAGAGACAAATATGGTCATTATATAATAATAAAGATATAGATTTAACAAGAACATATAACAATCCTAAATATTTATGCACCTACACAGGATTTCCCAGATTCATAAAAGAAATACTACTAGACTTGAAGAAAGAAATAGTGTCATCATAATATCCAGGAACTTCAACACACACTGACAAAACTAGAGAGATCATCAAGGCAGAAAATCAACAAAGAAGCAATGGACCTAAACATAACTCTAAAACAAATGGACTTAATGAACATACACAGAACATTCTACCCCAAAACTGTAGAATATGCATTCTTCTCATGAGCTCATGGAACATTTTCCAAGATAGAGCATACCTTAGGCCACAAAAAAAGTCTCAGTAAATTTTTAAAAACCACATAGAACTTCTCAGATCACAGTGCAATAAAACTAGAAATCAATTCCAAGAGGAACTCCAAAAACTACACAAACACAGAGCAATTAAGCAACCTGGTCCCGGACAATCACCAGGTCAATCACAAAATCAAGATGGAAATAAAAAAAAATTGAATTGAACAACCAAAGTGGCACATGCTACCAAAATCTCTGGGATATAACAAAAGGAGTGTTAAGTGAGAATTTCATAACACTAAATGTCTATATCAAAAAGACAGAAAGATTACAAATTAACAACCTAATGTCACACTTCAAGGAATTCTAAAAAGAATAAAACAAACCCAAAGCTGGCAAAAGAAAATACACAACAAAATTTAGACCAAAACTAAATAAAAAATACAAAGGATCAATGAAACAAGAAAATATTCTTTGAAAGGAAAACAAAATTGGTAGGACATTAGCGAGATTAAGCAGAGATAGAAGAGAAAAGACCCAAATAAGCTGAATCAGAAATGAAAAAGGAGAGATTACAATGTATACCAGAGAAATACATAATATCATCCAAGGCTATTATGAAAACCTCTATGACGCCTCACTTTGGATAACGGGCTTAAGCTTAATCCAGGATAGCATAAACGGTGTTAGCTCACTGTCATTTCTTAGAATTCTTGATTTCACTCTCAGCTTGACTGTTATGAGTATATAGAAATGCTATTGATTTGTGTACATTAATTTTGTAACCTGAAACTTTACTGAATTTATTTATGATTCTAAGAATCTTTTGGTGGAGTTTTTAGGGTTTTCCAGGTTTCAGATCATGTCATCAGCAAACGGATAGTTTGACCTCCTCTCTCCTGATTTGAATGCGCTTTATTTCTATCTTTTGCCTGATTGTTCTGACTAGGACTTCAGTACTATGTTGAATAGAAGTGGTGACACTGGGCACCCTTGTCTTACACCAGTTCTTAGGGATAATCCTTTTAGCTGTCCCCTATTTAGTATGATGTTAGCCATGGGTTTGTCATATATGGTTTTTATTATTTTGAGGTATGTTCCTTCTGTGCCTAGTTGTTGAGGATTTTTATCACGAAGTGGTGCTAGATTTTATTGAATGCTTTTTCTCCATCTATTGAGATGATGATATGGTCTTTCACTCATTTTTATATATTCCATGTTCTTTTCTAGTTTCCCAGGAAATTAAGAATAGTGAAGGATAGTAATTTTTACACTACTGTTTCTTTGTGTATAATCTATTGTTAGACCTATTCTAAGTGTTTTACAAGTATTAACTCATTTATTCCTCATTTCAAACCTCTAATAGGTTCTTTTACTACCACTATTTTACAGGTAGAAAACTTAGACACAGAAATAATAAGTTACATGTCCAAGGCTATACAGTTACTAAGTGGTAGAGTTGAGATTGCAATTCAAGCCATCTGGCTCCAGAGCCCTCGCTCTTAATCATTACACTGTGCAAATTTTAAAACATATTCAGTAAACCAGGTATAGGAAGGCTTTAACCAGGATAGAATCTTACTATTGTGACACTTTTGAAATTTGTGTTTTATTTCAGATTTTAGGTCATGCTGCAGATAAATATTGTGTAGTAGGGAATGGAAAAGGGACAAAGGACCTGGGTTCTAATCATCACTTTTTGGCTACTAACTTCTTGTGAGACCTGATTGAGGAAATCACTTAACTTCTCTAGAGATCTAAAGCAGGGATATCCTTTCTACCAATCTTATACAGGTTTTTGAGGATTAAATGAAATAGCTGTCAGACGTAGAGATATTGGCAAAAGTGTATCTTAATGTGGCATTATTTTATTTATTATAATTCAGCAATTGCTGAATTATCTAGAAGTCAGATATAGCCTTTTCAGCTACATAAAATACAGCCTTAAGTCTAATAACAGAAAATAATCAAACAACTATCTTAAAATTCACTTAATTTATTCCATTGAAGATATTGTCAGGCTTTATTTACTGCCTGTTGTCTTTTATTTTAAATATAGTTCTGAGATTATTTATTTTACTTTTCAGCAGAAAACACCTAAAAAGCAAAATATTAGAAGTATACATATTAAGGGGAAGGATGATTGTTTTTAGGCAGGAATACTGACAGAAGTAATAAATTATGACCAACAGATTGAAAGAAATAAAAAGGAAATATGAAATTGTTAAGGTAAATAAAAACTAGAAAAACAGCAGTCTGGGACCATTTAGAGTAGGGGTAAGTAGACATTTATATCACAGTAGTTCCTAAAGGTATCAATATATTATAGTACAGTGATCATATAATAGATATAGTATTATATCATATATAATTAATATCATAATATTTATAATGTAATATCATTATATTAACAGCACTATTAGCATAGCATAATCATAGATGTTCATATTTCTAACTGAATGAACAGTCATTCAAGAAAGAATTTTAGATTAATGATTAAAGCAAAAGCTTCATTTGTTTGATACATTTACTAGTGTGGGACATATTGTTCCAACAATGCTAGAAATAAGACATTATACATCACTGTAAACATGCAAAATATGGTGGAAATTTAGATTGTATTACACACCCATTTGATCAAAACTTACAACATTCAAAAGCATTTGCCATGTTGAGACAGCTTTGGGTTTTTAAGAAAAATTAATACTATATTTCATAAAAAAATAAAATTATTTCAAAATTTTATTTATATGTTTTATACCAATGAGGTATTTAAAAACAGTCTGATGAATTTGACTCACATGTACTCTGATTAATGGTTTCCGTCTTTTCAAATTTAAATTTTTTTTAGCATGAGTAAAACATCCAATCCTAGAAATAGTTCTATCAGAGATATTTTATAGTGGTTTAGAAAGATTAGAGAAATAACTACTCCAAATATTTTAAAATCTATTATATTTTATTCTATTTATATTAGTTGAATACTTTTTAAACTTAATGGATTAATGTATGTCAACACTATCTTACAGGTAGAAAAGCTAAAATACTACCAAAAAGACTAAGTTATATCTCAGATTACATGTTTAATTGGAACTTGAGTCAAAATTGAAAATTAGTTGTCCTCTAATCCCCACCTCAGGCTCTTAGGCTGTGCAGACAACAAATACCACAAACCTGCTCTCCTTCGAAAAACTAGTAATTATCTGTAAATACTTTAATAATAAGTAGCATTATTAATAAGTAAAGAAGTATTTAGTATTCATAAGTTTCTCTATTAGTTATTATTCTCTAACTATCACAAAATGTGACTTAAATCAACAACAATTGATTCTTTCTTATAATTAAGTTGACTGGGAAGTTCTTTAGCTGTCTCTTCTGGGCTGCGTTACATGCCTACATTCTTCTACACCAAAGATTTACCTGGCTGGAAGGTCCAAGATAGCCCCACTCACAGATCTGACAATTGGTCTGCTGGCTGTCAGGTGGGGTACCCTGGTACTCTTCCATGAGGCCTTTCAACTGTCTTCCTTGCTCCCTCGGCATCACTACAAGAAGGCAAAGGTGGAAGCTACAAAGCTTTGAGCATCTGAAGCTTACACTATGTCATTTCTGTCACATTCTTTTAGTCAAAGAAATCACAGAGAAGACTACAGTCAAAGGATTGGGAAACAGATTCCACATTTTGATGAACAGGAAAGCATTTGTGATGATATTTAGTGTCTTACAAGTTGTTAGTAAACCCAGGATTAGTTTTAAGTGATCTTCTTAAACCATTAAAATTTTAATCACATTTACATTTTACTAGGACAGTTATTTCCTGTACATGTATTCTGCAATCGTTAAATGATTGTGTTTCTCTATGGTTTGGCATGTTGTATAAAACCTTTAGTATTACTATATTATCTTTATTAAAGCAAATAAAATAAAAGATTTAAAAATATTAAAATGTTCATTCTAATTATTGTTTACCATAAATATTGTTAATGTATTGTTCTTTTTGATAATGGTATTTATTTTTAGGCTGTTTTAGACCAAGATTGAAAGGTATATTTAAATTTATATCTATTTTTAATCTAGAATGCAACTAATGAACTCACTAAACAGTCATCAAATGTGAAGTCTCTGAAATGTGAACTCCTAGCAAAGGAAGAACACATAAAGGAAATCCATGAAAAGTATGGTCTTTTTATTTCTATCTATTGTATTTGGTGCCACCTAGTGGCAGTCAACTCTATTAAACATAAAGCCCCGAGAAACAATACCAATGTTGTTAATAATGAAGTTTTCCTTCCTTAGTTCAAGTTTAAGCCTACGTAAGATGAAAGTTTAAGGAATACTACATATAGCATGATTAATTTAAAGCTAGTTACTATTTTTTAACGAGGGTAATAATATTTAAATTTATATTTCCCTTATTAAACATATTTAATTTTGAATCAATATAAATTAATGGCCTCTATACTATGAATGAAAACTTGAGAATGTGGCAATTATGTGACCCCTAAACATATATAGATCGATACTTATATTGAGTTTAATGCCTAAGTTTATAAAGCTATGGTGGAAAAAGGAAAGTTTTGTTTGTTTTTAAAATAACTGAAGGTTATGAAAGTTTTTACTTTTGCTGTTTATTAATAGAAAGATTTTAAATACTCTATCCTGTTGAATCAAAATTTTCTTTCTAAACCTTTTATAGCTATACTACAGCTTAGAAGTGATAACATGCTTAGAATTCCAATTGTCATTGATAAATTTAAGATATATGTATCTCACATACATACCTGTATACCACATTATAAAGTGTAGATCACTTAAAAGTTATATTAATAGATAACACTATAAGACAAAAAAGTTGGTCAATTTTTTAAACTGAGAATATCTTGAAGTTTATTTATGTATTAAGGTGCAGTGTTGCTTAGTGTTCAACAATGAGGGCTCTAGAGAAACACTTAATACAGAACTCTTAATGAGTTAATACATGTGAAGCACTTACGACAGTAACTGGCACATAGTAAGCATTTAATAAATGTTAGCGATTGTCATTCTTATTATAGTTGAAGTGGCGGCAGCAGTGCAGCAATAGTAATAGTAGTAGTTGTCATTGCATCTACCATTTTATACTTAATTTTTCATCAACTTATGTTAATGTGATGTTTGAATTTATTCCCAAATGATATTAAATTAAAAGATATCAATCCTAATTTTAGTTTTTTGCATGATATTATAAGAGTTTACATTCATATATTGAAGAACAGGATTGTTTCTTATTGTTACGCTTTTAGTTATTTCTAAATAGCACTTTAATTTTTCTTAGCATTGTAAAAATGTAATTTAAATATAAGAATCCTGTTTTCATAAATTGTATTAATCTTTCTCAATTCTTGTATTTTGTTTTAATGCATGTATGTAATACTATGATAACTGAGTCACATCTAAATTATAGATTTTACAAGTACTCAAAATATTAAAAGAATAATATCTTATCCAATGCAATTTATTTTACCAATTTATAATTTCATTAATATCAGATAGCATTTAAAAACTATCAGTATGTATAACATTGAATAAAATGTAAGATATCACCACTGTTAAAGTATTTTCTACCACTCTTGATAAAATACCTTTTTTTTTCAAGGATGTCTCGAATGGAGAGGGATATAACTATGAAAAGACATTTAATAGAGGACTTGAAATTTCGACAGAGAGTAAATTTGGAAAGTAATGAGAATTTTACTGAAATGTTAGAAAATCTTGAAAAAAAGGTATCAATTTTTGTGTTCACTGACATTACAAATATTACTTCTCATTGTATTCACTTTCTTAACTCAAATATTCAGTACTAATAAATTTATAGAAAAATACTCATAGAGTATATATTTACTGTTACAAAATTTCATTATTTGCTCTGAAACTACATTATTTGTTTTAAAATTCAAGACTCCAAAATTTTGAACATAATATAGCCATACATTTTGTTTCTATTTGTAAACATTCCAGGAGAAGATGTTTAATTTTAAAAACCTTAATGTTTCTGCATATATAATTACATTTTATTCAGTATTTTGTTTTATTTAAAACTCCAAATTTATGATAGTATCAAGCTTATATTTCTAAATGAAAGAAAGGATAGTCAATAATTGTCTGTTCGTTAAAAAGTGTACTTTTTTGTTCTATACACTTAATTTAGTATACATGGGAAGGGAGTTATATTTAAAATAATAGTATAATATATGACCGCAAACTAGAAAGTTTTTGTTTAAAAACAAGGTGCTATTTGCACAACTCATATAGCAGATTGTGCTTTGGCATTCACTAAATGTTATCCACTCCTGAGAGAACATCTCCCTTACTTTCCTGTTCAAGATGAAAATGTAAGTATCTATTAGCTCAGATGAATTTAAGAGAGAAAATTTTACATGACCATGACAAATCCAAATGGATTTTCTTCTCTTTTTCCTCCACACACCCTCATAAAGTAAAATTACTATGTATGGCATTTCAATGTTATCCTTTCAATTTTACTAATTTTTTAACTTCAATAATCATTTCAGATACAGCCTTAGAATCTTTGCATAAGTAATCATATATCTTTAGTGGTATTAAACTGAAGAAAAAACTTTGTTTTTGTTATTCCTTGAAATGTATAATAATAATGTTCTGTTTAATTTTATCCTAAAAATACATGTTATATATTTTTTCCTAATAAAAAGGCTGAGAAAAATGAACTTTTTATTAATTGAAGACATAGTTAACTAGAGAATAATCATTTTAGGTGGCATCAAAACACAGTATTTTGATTATACATTGCTCTTGGGATATATCCAAAGGGAGAAAACAACCACTAAGAGATTTTTTTTTTTTTTTTTTTACAAAGTTGCTCACATGGAAGTAATATTCGTCGGGTGCTGGTCAAGTGGGAGGGAAGTGGTGGGGATGGGTAAACCCACAACCAATGGGTGCAGAGTGCACTGTATTTATATTATTTTGAAGAATACAATCTAAAGTTATCCATAACTTGGCCTGTTTCAGGATCACAAACAATCATCTCCTATCTTAGGAAGTTTAGGTTAGTAATTAAAGGATATGTAGTTAACATTAATATTGTGTTATTATGTGGAAGACTATACATACTAGTATTTGTACACTTTTTGTGCAATTTTTGCTTTTGTTATTGATTTAAGGATTGTTAGTTTCATTTATAATATGAGTTCTGCAAATAGAATAGTTGAATTTGATGGCATTTATGAGAAAATATATGGTATTAGATTTATTCACTCATTTATTTAGTTACTGTTGAAATAAATACATTCCTAGTATACTTCTACAGTGCCTTTACCAATAATAGTTACCTTTATGCTTTTACTGTAGGTAAAGACATTAACTGAAGAATGTTCCAACAAGAAGGTATCAATTGATTCACTAAAGCAAAGACTTAATGTTGCTGTAAAAGAGAAGTCACAGTATGAACAGATGTATCAGAAAACAAAAGAGGAGTTAGAAAGAAAGGTATGCTTTTAGGACAGTTTAGCCTAGGGGTGGAATATAATGATTTTTTTTTTTTAAATTTGTAACATTGTCCTTTTTTTCTCCCCCAAACTACTGCAAGCTACTTATTTCAGATAACTGCATTTGTATCTTTAAGAATTTGTTTAATATTAAAGATAGTACTTTAATCAAGAAAATAAGTTTTGTTTGTTGTGGTAATTTCTAATAAATGAAAACTATTTTTAAACACGGACATCTATACAAGTGAGTATAAATTTTATAGGTCTGCTTAAACTTATAAACTAATTAAATATTTTCATTTGATATATGGGATCTTTTGGTCTAAAATAGCTTCCATGTCTTTAATGATTTATAATCTTTAAAAAGCATAAATAAAATTGGAGGGTAAATATATGAGAATATGTGCTTAGGATATTTTATTGAAAATAAATGAAAATAATCATTTATTTTAACCAACTACAAGTACATATATAGACAGAATAATAAAACCCTTTCCTTATCTGACATGTATAACTAACACTTCCAAATCTGTTTTTTTTAAATATTTTTAATTTTGTGATGACTTATCTTTTTCAGGATCTCAAGCTTTCTCTCCTAGTATCAAAAATAAATGAAACTGAATCTGCAATGGCAGAAATTGAAACAGCAGCATCTAAGCAGCTTCAAGGATTAGCTTTGCAAAGTGAGCAGGTCCTAGAAGGTGCACAGAAGAAATTGCTGTTAGCCAATGAGAAAGTGGAAGAGTTCACCCTATTTGTGAAGGTTTGAATATTTGTGGTTTACTAACTTGTACATTACTTCAGGCAAAGAAAGCAGTGGCTACTTCAAATGATTTTGGAAATACTTTAAAGTTTCTTTCTGCTTTCCTAAAGCACAAAGCATCTTCTCCAACCCTAGTTGTCACATTGCTCAAAATTTCTCTATAAAAGATTTATTTTTATAGTTCAAATTTAAAATTTTCTACTCGTATTAATATTTTTTTTATAATGCCAAGTTAGTTATGAAATTGTAGTAGTCAAGTAATCAAGACAGGTTTTAAGATGAAAGAATTGTCATTTCCACTCTACTCTCCTTTTGAAATAATTCAAGCAAGAACAACAACCGAAAACTTGTTCCATGTTCAGTGAAGCTAAGAGACATCTGAACCCTAGTTCACAAACTATCAAGACATGGAATAGATAGAAGAATGGTAAATGACTTAGCAAAACAAAAAGAAGCCAAATTAAAGTGCTTGCAGAGGTGTACCATCTAGAAATTATCTAAAAGCGAAAGAGCCTCAGAAAGGCTTAGGAATTGACTGCACAAGGAACCACCAAAGCTGAGAATGATGGAGGAGGGGCAGATACAGGTATAAATCAGGTAGTTTATTTAAAAGTCTTTATAAGGAACTTTTAGACCTTTGGTCTATACTTCTGCCCCATACAGTCAAGCAGTATTCCTCCTTTCACCCTTCTGGAGAAACTGAGGAAGAGAGGCTCTAGATTCAGAAGTACCAAGCACTAAGGACTGGGAATTTGGTGATTGCCCATTTTAATCTCACTGCCTTTTTAAATCCCACTGTGAGTTGTTTAGAACTCTGTTTTGTGCCTTTTATTCTTCCTTGTATAATTGTTAGTAAACAAATC
This sequence comes from Cheirogaleus major, assembly GCA_963574435.1. NCBI lineage: Eukaryota > Metazoa > Chordata > Mammalia > Primates > Cheirogaleidae > Cheirogaleus > Cheirogaleus major. The sequence goes on from CAUYPO010044988.1 coordinate 19,759, forward strand.
TATTGCCACTAGATAAATTGTAGTGAGTTCCTTAAGGGCAAAGTCAATGTTTTATTAATCTATACCTCTACAACATGTACTATAGTGCCTTGCAAAGAGTAGGAATGCAATAATGATCAGTAATCAAATTAAATTTTCATTAGGAATATGAAATTTTAATAGGAGTCCTTTGGCATTAAAAATAAGAACTAAGACAGTTTTACTATAGTGGGAAAGTAACTCCTTCCTCTCTTTTCTCCTGAAATCACAATATTCTTTCTTTTCTTTCAATCTTTGATGAGGTTGAGCTCCTTGTGCTATTTTTTCCATCAGATGGTATGTATTATTAAAAACTGGCATATCATAGCAGTAGATGCTTATTTACATATGTAAAAATATTTTCAATGTATAGAATCTTTATAAAATGAAAGTTTAATATCCTATTATGGAATAAAATTACATCATCACTTAATATCTTCTTTCCCACATAACCCCACCATCACCTGAACCACTTGTTTAGACCTTGCTATAACAATATATATTAAGAGTTTTTAAACTCTAATTGTATCATTATATAATATGTTATATATATTATAATTTTTATTATAATTAATATTATCTTACGTTTAGTAACATGTTAGTAGTCTCACATCAGTTTTTTTTGTTTGTTTGTTTATCTCTCTACATGAGGAGTCAGTAGTTTGGCATATATTGTTAGCATCAACATATAATAGAATGCTTTTAAATCTCCTTAGTTATTGATCTTATTTATAAGTAATAACATTCCTGGGCTTATAGATTAAATATAAGTTGGCAAATAACTGACTCTCAGCTATAATATCATATTCTTCATTTCTCTAAAAATAGGAGCTTACATCATTTTATGCCACTGTCAATAGTACCCCATTTATAGGAAATCTCTTACTTTGCTTCCTTAGAAATCATGGATACTTTGGGAGTTTTCTCATTTTAGAAACTATCTATAAAATGAATGGAATAAAGTATTTTATCTCTTTTAACGGTTTCAACTGGTATGAAGTCAAGCCAATAATGCCTGCCTCTAAAGACCCTAAATGATTGCAAAGCATTAATTTTAGTAAACATAATTTACCTTTTCCATATTTAAAATGTCATTTTCTTCTAAGTGCTTGTTGAATAGTTTCACTACTTAAGTTATGATGAACACTCTCATTAAATATTGTCACAATTTTACTCATGATGTAGAACTATTTTTGTTATGACTGTCAGCTTCATAAACTTTGTTTTCTTGTTTTATATTAAGCTTAGCGTTTTGTTTAGTGCATTTTTAGCTGAGATATAAAACATGAAATATGAGATTTATTCAAAATGCCAAGTCTTGTTTTACCTGAAATATTCTTTGAATGTGGCATTTTTAAAAAAGAAAGACAAATGAGAATCGCAAGTTTTTAGAGTAGAAAAATGAATTTTGTGACGATATCTGATTATTATACACTTGATGAAGTTTAATAACCTTCAAGATAATGTAATGGGTATATTTCTCCACACAAAGTAGTTTAGCAAAAATTATCTTAAAAAACAAACTTTTTATTTACATCTAACAATATGAATGCTATTTAATGATGAAGTGAGTATCTAAATTCTAGTTATTCAAGGGTGACATATTAGTCCTTCATACTGTTCACCAACATGAACCAATATGATATAGAGTTAGATGTCTTAACAGATGAATTAAAGATTGCTGTGGTTTTATGACTTTTAATTTAAATAACATTTTAAAGATTACATAATAGGGAAAGATAACAATATGAATAGACTATCTTCAGTACTCTTTCAGAACTTTTATACTTGGTTTCAGTTTGGTATTTAGATCGTTTGTATCAGAATCATCTGATTCCACTGCACTTAAATAAAATACATAATATTGGGCCCCAAATGTATTGAATCAAAATCCCAGTTGTGGTGGGGCTCAATAATCTGCATTTTACAAGTTAACTAAAGTGGTTATTATGCATAAAAAAGTTTCAAAATAGTACCTTTAAAATATTTTTAAGAATTGAATCCATATGACAAAATACTTATCAGTTTGGCATTTAGTAACACCCTTTGCAACTCAAGACTTGTAATGGTTATTTGATATTTATCTTTCTTAACTGTGTTTTAGTGCCAATATGTGATTGATACTGACACCACTTCTGGTGTTTAATCTATTTTTCCAGTAAAGGGCCACCAGCAACTTAATGCCAAAACCATATATCCGTTGGCAAAGACTGGATATTTGGCAAAAGACTGGAAAGTTGGGTCTTAGAAAAGGAATGATCATCATCATTCTTTGCAGATATGGCCCTAGGACTGGGTAGAAATACTCAAGAGCCACCATCTGAGGCAGCATATCATCAGCAACTTCCTAAATCCTGCTGTATCAGCTGTGTTAGATCTACACTTCTACCTTTTTTAAGATTTAAGACCTTCTCTAATATGCTAACTAGAGTCTAATGTTTTTTCCCACTACTATCCAACTCTCGCCCATATTGTACTTATTCCTGCCTTTGCTCAAATTCTCTTTCTCATCCAAAATGCCCTCCCTTCATTACTGTCCCCTTTCAGATTTAGCACAGGGCTTTCCTCTTTCATGAATCCTTCCTTCAATTCTATGATTAAGAGGATAGAGCCCAACTCTTCCACTTACTAGCTGTATGATCTCAAGCAAGTGACTGAATCCTCTGTGCCTCAGTTTCTCCATCTATAGAATGAATGTAATAAAGGAACATACATGAAGTAAGGCTTTAAATAAGTTATTACTAAAGATCAAAACAGTAGCTAACTGCTATCAAAGTTATCAATGATTACCTAAGTAATAGATATGTATGGCTCTTATTTACTTCCTGAACATTTATTATATGTATCACATATATTGACACAATTGTAAATGTTTACATTTTTTGTTGTTGCAAGTAGATTACAGCCAACTTGCGGACAGAAATATTGTCATTTGTTATCCTCAGAGGACTGGCACATAACAGTCTTCATTAAGTTCTTGAGGAATTGATTTTATATCTGCTTCAAGAATGGTACTGGACACATAGTCACTGCTCAGATTGAAAACTCTGTGAAAGGTAAGAACTATGTGTATTCCTTAATAAGCACAGTTAAGGAATTACATAGTTCCTACATGGAATGTTATGATTATCAGGACTCATTCCATGCAGAGCTTATTAGGGTATCATGTACACAAAAGTACTTAATAAGTATCATCAGTAGTATTAATAGTAATAATGTTTGTTCTGCCCTATTGTGGAATCTATGTTCCCTTTAGTCTTTTCATTTATTCATAGGGCACAGCCAGATTATAGAAGAGGTGGAGTGGCCATCTGTTCTAGATCTAGTCTTGAATATGGAATTTTGCCCTTGGGTGAAATCAAGTACTTTGAGCATCTGTGCTGGATATATGTGGCAGAGCTGAGGCTTTGAATTCTCCTAATAACTGAATAAAACACACAAGGGAAATTTCTAGAAGTATTTGCACAGTTCGACTCACCCCTGATATAGGCTTGTTAATGTGCTTATATGTGAGAGTCATATGCCAAGCTCCATCTTCTCAGTAGTTTTTGTTAGCTATGATATAAATACCAGCCAAAGAACAATATTTAGCTGGAAACTTAAATGGTTTCATTATCAATATGTAGTTGCTTTGGTAAGATTTAGTAAAGTATTTTGGATATATAAATTTCTTGCTTCTTTAATAAAAACATTTGTAGAGCATTGCAATTTTATTCTTACACATACAATTGTTAATACTTTGGCACTGTTCTACTCTCTCAATTATGATTTTTTAAACAGTTCTCTGACACAATTCAACTTGAATTAACTCTTTTCATCCTTTCATTGAACTAAGAAAGGAAAATAGCTGTTTTTAGTGAAAAGTTCTTAATAAAAATGCATTACCTTCCGTGGATGAACTTTAAAGCATATAAATGCTATCTCAATACAGCTGATTAAAAATATATTATTTCTCTAAGAAAGCATGATGATTATGGTGACTCCAGAGTATTTGAGTAGCCAATTATCACTTTTCTCACAATTTGATCTTACTGAAAAAAGTCTAATCAGTTCAAAATGATTCAATGAAACTCAAAATTATATGTAACTAGCTATCACAAAGACTCATTGATAAATACTGGAAATCTAGATCTAATAAGATAAATGGAATAGCTTACTGTCTTTTTCACAAACTCTATTGCTGGCTAGTTACAATAAATTATAATAACTGAAAAGTGAATTAAGTTTGAGATGTATATCAAAGAAAGTATTCATATTTCAAAAATGTCTTCAGATATTAGGATAATTCCTAGCCCATGATGTTCCAAAATATTGCAGGAAAACTGACTTAAGTTTTTAGAAATTCAGTTAATATTTATTGAATGCTTACTTTGTGCCATTCAGTGATTTTACTTACCTTGAAAATCAGAGTTAGCCAAGGATCATTATTAAACTGGTGTGAATAGAATGGCACTTTAAAAAACTTACACTGGTTTTAGCAATGGAGTATTTAAAGAATTTTCTAGAGTTTGGGGGCTTTAGAGCTGTTGAAAGAGGAACTGAGCAGATTCTAAACTAGTAAGAGAAGGCAATTTTGTAACAGATAGAAGTAAAGAAAAAAGCCAGCTGGAAGTACCACCAAGCATTGAAAACAGGCCAATTTATTAACAAAAAAGAGAAAAGTAAAGCTGAAACCCAACATATAAATACAAGGCAATTGTGATCATATAAAAAAAGAGTTAGCTTTGACATGTGGTAGAAGGTAAAGCATTTCAATGAACTAGTGCAATAGAGGTTCTACAAAATATCTGAAAGGTATAATTTGGATGGGAAGAGGATTATTCATTACGAAGTATATTTTAACCAAATAACATAGCGTTTTCTAAAAATAAATACATTTTAAATTTAGGTGTATGGAATACATCATATAGTAACAACACTATTATGTAGGCCACCTAGCATTGTTTCGTTCTACCTCATTTAGGTACCTCTTTTTAATGACACTTGAATGATACATGGGTGTGGGTCCTGGAATTCCTATATTATTCATCCTTATTTAGAAATTCTGTTGGGCTGCATAAGATGTAGGAATTATTTAAATAGATCTCAGAAGCCCATTGGAACATGTAATCACCCACCCAAATCCATGTGTACCTCATGTGGAACATTAGTCACATGGCTTAGCACCTAATAAGGGCCTTTCTCTCCAACACAAATCTGTTACGATTTTTAGTGGCTCTCCAACCATGTAGGCTATCCAATACCCTGGCTTTTCTATTCTTCATCATCCTCAATTCCAATTATTAGTCCTATCATCATACCCCCTGATCTATGGCTGTCAACTAAGCAGTACCACCCACCTTAGCATTTGGAGCTGTGTGTGGGTGCTCTGGGTTGTCATACTGACTGGGAGATGCCACTGACATTCTGTGCCCAGGAGCCAGGAATGTTAAATATCCTGCATGGTAAGGAACAGTCTCACACAGTGAAAAATTGTCATCTCCCAAATACTAAAAATGCCTTTCCCCATTAAGAAACATTATTCTTGGCCTTGCCATTACCAAAAACTGCATCAACTCCATAATCTCCATTTCTGGCATCTTATTCTTTGTCCACTATTTCTTCCCATACTCACTGCAACAATTCTTTCACCTGATTACAACCTCATATTCATTGGCCTTACCACTTTTTCACTAATTATTACCACCCTCCTTCCTATTGTGCCCTTGCTTCCCTCCCCATGCGTGTGGATTCCGTGTTGTATCAGAGTCACTTTCTTGCATATATCCTCAATTTCCCAGTCTGTCACACTGTCATATTCATGTGGAAAAAACCCAAACCTAGTTTATTTCAAGTCTCTGCCTACTTTCTCCCTGAACCCAAGCAGGTAAATGTAGCTAAAGAAAAACACAATCATGCTGATTGGCCTTCATTTAAATTAACGACCAATAACTTCAGGTGGGCTGTCAGCACTATCTGATAATCCTATTATACTTTCCCAGTGCATTCTTCAGGCTCCAAGTTTCCCAAACAGTCTTTATCCGAGCTTCTCAAACCTCCAGCATCCTCCCCCACTTGGCTACTCAAACTCAGCTTCTTATTTCACTGAGAAAACAGAAGCAACCTGAAGAGAACCCCCCTTTTTAGTATCAAACCTATAACTCACTTGAATCTGTACCCACACACTGTCCCTCCCCTCATATTACTAAGGATGATATATCTGTGCTCCTTTCTAAAGCTAATACTTCAGTTTGCACACTGGATTTTGCCCCTGTAGTTTAAACCCTATACTCTGCATACAATTTTTTCTATATATTAGATGACTTTAATTAGCAAATACACACCATTTGCCAAAAAAAACTTTCATTTGACTCTATATATCTCCTCTAGCTACTGAATCACTTTTTCCTCCCTTATATAGCAAAATACCTATTCTCTCCCCACTTCCTTATCTTCCATTCTACTTTGAACCTTCTCCAGTTAGGCTTTCAGTCTTATTACTCCACCAAAGCAGCTTACTCAAAGTCACCAATAACTTCCATATTGCCCAATCTATCTTCAATTCTCAGTTTTTAACTTATTTGAACTCTTGGGAGCATTTGACATTGTCAATCACTCCCTCCTCCTTGAAACACTTTTTTTAAACCTTCTTTATGAGGTTCCACACTGTCCTGGTTTTTCTTATAACCATCTAGCCAGTCTTTCTCTGACTTCTTTGCTGATCCTTGTCCTCTTTCTGACAAACATCTGAATGTTGGTGTTTCCTAGAGTTCAGGAACTATAGGAAAGAGTTCTTTCTTTCTTTCTTTATTATCTGTACTTTAGCTACATAGCCCCCTTTATTATCCATACTTTATTAGATAAAGTATTTATCTATTATCTGTACTTCCTTTCTTAGCAGTGTCTCTTTATTATCTATACTTCCTTTCTTAGCAGTATCTCCCAATGCCACAATTTAAAATACCATATACTAACCTGTGAATCCCTAATATGTAAGCCAGTCCCAACTTGTCCTTGAAAGTATGGATTTATAAATCCACCTACCTAATTGTGTTCTTCACTTGTATGTCTAATTGGCTTCTCAAACTTAACTTGTACAAAGAATTGGAAAAAACTATTTTCTCCTAGCTTTACTTCCCTTACAGTGTTCACTATATCAGAAAAATTGTGTCACTAGTCATCCAGATAGTGAGACTCCAAACCTAAAATCATCTTTGGCTCTTGCCTTTCTCTCATATTACATTTCTAATCCTTCGCCAAATCTCATCTGTTCTTATTTGAAAGTAGAACCAGAATTCTGCTACCTGTCACCACTACTACTGTCCCATTCAGGTTATCATAGTTTCTTGCTTGTACCTCTGCATTAGTCTCCCAGTTAGTCTCCTCCTCCAATTCTTGCTCCCAACAGCCTTTTCTCTATCTGTTCACACAATGATATTTTTAAAATTGGAAACATATCCTGCCACTGCCTTGCTGAGAACTCTCTTATGACTCTTCATTACACGATAAAATGAAAAGCCTCGATGCCCTAAAAAAACATCCATGATCAATCTTATTGTTACTTTGGTGACTTCACTTCCTGTAATATTTCACCTCACACATTCCATGTCAGCCTTTCTTACTGACTTTCTTGGTCTCTTTTGAACGCCATAGGCCCTCTTCTAGCTCAAGGTCTTTGCCCTCTTCTTCCACATATTCAAATAGCTTATCTTGTCATTTCTTTGGGTCTCTCTGCCCTGTCAGCTTTAGAACACATGAAATAATAGACAATAAAGAAGCTAATGAAACACGTAATGTATTTAAATCTTAATAATTGTTGATGGATTATAGTATTAGAAGTGAGGGGAGTGAGTTGGTTGAAAGAGTTAAGTTTCTTTTTTGCTTGATAAAACAATATTAAATATGAGGAACTCTAGATATTGATTGAAAATATAATATTAAATATACATTTAAAAGATTTAAAGATGACCATAAGAATAAAGACACTTAATTTTTTAAAAATTTGAGGGAAAGAAAAAGAATAAAGAAAGTTCTATCAATCCAGCACAAACCAGGAAGAAAAAAAGGGATAGAAGGAAGCAGGGAAGAAGGGAGAAGAAAGGCAGGCAGGCAAAAAGTAATATAATAAGAAAAATGCTAAATAAAAAAGAATGTGGAAGTCTCTTAAATACAGACATATCTCATTTTATTGTGCTTTGCTTTCCTACACTTTGCAAATATCGTGATTTTTACAAATGGAAGATTTGTGGCAACCTTATGTCAAGCAAGTCTATCAGAACCATTTTTTCAAGAGTATGTGCCACTTTATGTCTCTGTGTCACATTTTAGTAATTATCACAATATTTCAAACATTTTGTTATTATATTTATTAGGGTGATCTATTATCAGTCATCTTTGATATGCTGTTGTAATTTGGGGCACATGAACTGTAAGGTGGTGAACTCCATATAAGGTGGTGAACTCCATATAAGGTGGTAAACTCAATTGATAAATGTGTGTGTGTGTTCTGACTGCTCCATCAACCAGCCATTCTCCTGTTTCACTCACTGCCCTTAAGCTTCCCTTTTCCCTGAGACACAACAATATTGCAATTAGGCCAATTAATGGCCTCTAGGTTTGCAAGTGAAATGAAGAGTCTCACATCTCTCACTTTAAATAAAAAACTAGAAATGATTAAACTTAGTGAGGAAGGCATGTCAAAAGCTGAGATAGGCTAAAAGCTAAGCCTTTTGTGCCAAACAGTTAGCCAAGTTGTGAATGCAAAGGAAAAGTTCTTGAAGGAAATTTAAAGTGCTACTAAAGTGAAAACAGGAATTATAAGAAATCAAAAGAGCCTTGTTATTTATATGGAGTAAGTTTTAGTGGTCTGAATAGAAGATCAGACTGGCCACAATATTCCATTAAGTCAGGCGTCCTCAAACTATAGCCCATGGGCCACATGTGGCCCGCCGAGGACATTTATCTGGCCTGCTGGATGTTTTTGCCTGTTTTGTTTTTTTACTTCAAAATAAGATATGTTCAGTGTGCATAGGACTTTGTTCATAGGTTTTTTTTTTTTAACTATAGTCCGGCCCTCCAACGGTCTGAGGGACAGTGAACTGGCCCCCTGTATAAAAAGTTTGAGGACCCCTGCATTAAGCCAAAGCCTAATCCAGAGTAAGGCCCTAACTCTCTTTAATTCTGTGAAGGCTGAGAGAGGTGAGGAACCTGCAGAAGAAACGTTGGAAGCCAGCAGAGGTTAATTCATGAGGCTGAAGGAAAGAGGCTGTCTCCATAACATAAAAGTACAAGGTGAAGCAACAAGTGCTGATGTAGAAGCTGCAGCAAGTTATCCGGAGATTTAGCTAAGATCACTGGTAAAGGTGACTACACTAAACAACAGATTTTCAATGTAGACAAAACAGCCTCCTATTGGAAGACGATGCCATCCATACTTTCATGCATAGACAGGAGAAGTCAGTGCCTGGTTTCAAAACTTCAAAGGATAGGCTGACTCTCTTGTTAGGGGCTAATGCAGTTGGTGACTTTAAGTTGAAGCCAATGTTTATTTCCCATTCTGAAAATCCTAGAGTCCTTAAGAATATGGTAAATCTACTCTGCCTGTGTTGTATAAATGGTAGTATACCGCCTAGATGACAGAACATCTATGTACAGCAAGGTTTATTGAATATTTTAAGCCCACTGTTGAGACCTACTGCTCAGAAAAAAAGATTCCTTTCAAAATATTACTGCTCATTGAGAATGCCCCTAGTAACCCAAGAGCTTTGATAGAAATGTACAAGGAAATTAATGTTTTCATGCCTCCTAACACAAACGATTCTATAGTTCATGGTTCAAGGAGTAATTTCAACTTTTAAACCTTATTTTTTTAAGAAATACGTGCCATAGATAGTGATTCCTCTGTTGGATTTGGGCAAAGTAGATTGAAAACCTATTAAGATTCATCATTCTAGATGCCATTAAGAATATTTGTGAATCATGGGAGGAGGTCAACATTAACAGGAGTTTGGAAGAAATTGAACCCTCATGGATGACTTTGAGGAGTTCAAGACTGCCATGGAGGAAGTAACTGCAGGTGTGGTGGAGAAAGCAAAAGAACTAGATTTAGAAGTGGAGCCTGAAGATGTAACTGAATTGCTATAATCTCATGATACAACTTGAGTGAATTAGAAGTGGCTTCTTAGGGGTGAGCAAAGAAAGTGGTTTTTTGAGATGGAATATATTCCTGGTGAAGATGCTGTAGATTTAGAATATTCCATAAACTTAGTTGATAAAGTAGTGGCAAGGTTTGAGAGAATTAACTCCAATTTTGAAAGAAGTTCTGCTGTGGGAAAAATGCTATCAAACAACATATGCTACAGAGACATCTTTCACAAAAGGAACAATCAATGTGGCAAGCTTTACTGTTGTCTTATTTTAAGAAATTGCCAGAGCCACCCCCACCTTCAGCAACCACCAACCTGATCAGTCAGCAGTCATCAACATCAAGGCAAGACCCACTACGAGCAGAAAGATTACAACTTGCTGAAGGCTCATATCATCATTTGCATTTTTCAGCAATGAAGTATTTTCTAATTATATACATATTTTTATACATAATGCTATTGCACACTTATAGTATAAACATAAATATATGCACTGGGAAACCAAAAATATGTATGACTTGCTTTATTGTGATTTTGCTTTATTGCCATTGTCTGAAACTGAACCTGCAAAATCTCCAAGTTATGCCTGTATTTTGGATATTAACTTTTAAGAAATACAGGATTTGCAAATATTTTCTCCCAGTAGGTTTCCTTTTCATCTTTTTGTTTCTTTTACTGTATAGGAGCTTTTTAGTTTGATATGGTCCTACTTATTTTTCTTTATGTTTTCCATGCTTTTGGTGTCATTTCCAAAAAATTACAGCCCATACCAATGTCATAGAGCTTTTTCTTTCTATCTTTTCTTTTAGGAGTTTTAAGGTTTCAGGTCTGATAGTTAAATCTTTCATCTATCTTGAATTGATTATTCAAAAGATTGTACTTTCACCATTGTGTATTCTTGGCACCCTTGTCAACTGTATATGTGTGGACTTATTTCTGGGCTCTCTATATGTTCCATTGGTCTATATGTCTGTCTTTATCCCAGGACCATACTTTTGGGGTTACTATAGTTTTGCAGTATATTTTTAAATGGGTTAAATACTTAAATACACATTTCTCAAAAAAAACACATACAAGTGGCCAGTAGATATGTGAAAAATGCTCAACATCACTAATCATCGGGGAAATGTGAATCGAAACCATAATGAGATTGCACATCACATCTGTCAGGATGGCTATTATTAAAAAAAACAAAAAACCCCAGCAACAATAAGTGTGGGAGAGGATGTGGACTAATTAGAACCTTTGCACAATGTTGGTGGGAATGCAAAATGGTGCAGCTGCTATGGAAAACAGTATGGACGTTCCTCAATAAGTTTAAGAGAGAACTGACATGATTTAGCAATCCCACTTCTGGATATTTATTCAAAAGAATTGAAATCAAGATCTCAAATAGTTATTTGTACTCCTATGTTTATCGCAGCTTTGTTCACAATAGCCAAGATGTGGAAACAATGTAAATGTCCATCAAGAGACGAATGGATAAAGGAAATGTTGTGTAAACATATAATGGATTACTAGCCTTATAAACAAAGAAACAAATTCTGCAGTATACAACAACATGAATAAACCTTGAAGGCATTATGCTAAGTGAAAGAAACCAGTCACAGAAATAGAAGTACTGCATATTCCACTTAAATGAGACATCTAAAATAGTCAAATTTATAGGATCAAAGAGTGGAATAGTGTTTGGCAAGGATTGGGGAGAGTGGAAAATGGGAAGTTATTGATTAATTGGCATAAAGTTTCCATCAAGCAAGATTAATAACCTCTAGAGATTTGTTGTACATTATAGTGAATAGTAATGTATTATATGCTTAAAAATTTGATAAGAGGAAAGATCTCATGTTAAATGATCTTACCACAATAAAATAAAATTAAAAAGGAAAGTCCATAAAAGAAATACTTTATAAGAGATAGAGCGAGAGCAAGAGAAAGAGAGAGAGAGAGAAAGAAAAGATAGAATGATATGACTGGTATAAATCCAAACATACAAATAATTGCAATATATCTAATAGAGCTGAAATATATATTTTGAAAAAAAAAAAGAGGAAATCTGAAAGTCTATGAGATTGTGAAAAGTATATTCCTAAAACATAGTTATCCAAAAGCTTAAAAAAAGAAAGCATTTTTAAAATATGAAGCTAACTTAAATGAGCTCACAAGAACCAATTTTGTATATGTCGTTCCAACTCTATATTCATGTTGGTTGCTTGAAAGCAATCATGGTGCATGTATTTATACCACAGAAGTCAACAAACATTACAAATCATGCTCTTCCTCCTACATCCAAAGAGCTTATTTACCAGCCCACACCAGATAAATGCTAACAAAAAGAAATAGAGCAATAGTATTCCAAGACAAAATTAATGGCAGAAATCATTAGGAAGGACAAAAAGGACTATTTCATATTGATAAGAATGGATAATTTGCAAATAGAATGTAAAAGTCATGAATCTTTATGTCCCTGCAATATGTTAAGCAGAATTTGATTAAAATACAAAAATAAATTGATGAATCCATAGGTATATCTACTATCCTGTAGTATATTTAATATTTACTATGCTCAGAAATCAATAATTCAAGTAGATAAAATGTGAATAAGGCTACTGTATTTTCAATCCCATGTGGAACATTCACAAAAACTACTTAAGTCTTAAGCCAGAAAGTTCAAGTTGAAAAAAGGAAAAATCATTTTGGCTATCTACCCTAAATATGGTATAGTGTAACCATGATTTAACAAAATAAGTGGCAAAAATTTATCCACTTAAAAATTTTTAATTCTTTTATGTGATTTAGGGGTAAGGAAGAAATAAAATGTGAGTTCATGGTGTTTCAAAATGAACAACCTTGAGAGTATCAAAACCTTTGGAATTCAGCCAAACCTTAACTATGAACTTAAGATGCTAGAAAAAGAAAACAAGAGATGGAATCAGGGAGGATTACATGAGAATCTTGAACTATGTGCATAATGCATTTTTCTTTAAAAACAAATTTGTTAAGACCCAAGGTGGTAACCCTGCCTAATTTCAGAGCACAGCCTCTGGCCCTGCTTGCCTAGGGAGTTTGAATAGCAACCTGTCTAGCTGGCAGCCCAGCTTACAGACCCACCCAGGTAGAGAGCCAAACTACCGTTTCTACCCAACTATGGGGTGCAGTCTGAGCCCCACTGATCAAGTGACCCCACCTGGCCTAAAGCCTAGCCTACAGCCCCAACTGGTGGGGGAAGCCAGCCCAGAGCCCTGCCCATTTGCTCAGTACAGCCGATGGCCATGCCTTGGCAGGGAGCCTATCTATTGACCCTGCCAGACCACAGAGTAAAGTCAGTTACCTTACCTCCTGATCAGGGAGCCCAGCCTTTTGCCCCAGTCATCTGAGTGGTACAGCTCACAATCCTGCCTGGTCAGGGAGCTAAGCTAGCAAACCCTATCCAAGCAGGAGCACATTGGCAGCCCCACCTGGTCAAGGAGCCAATCCTGCAGCCCTACTCAACCACAGAACATAGCTTGTGGCCAGCTTACCCTTGGACCCAAGTAACAATCCTGACCAACCATAGAGCAAAGCTAGTGGCCCTACCCAGGTGGAAAACCTAGCCAATGACTCCACTCAACTGCAAGGTACAGCTTGCAGCCCTGTTCAATCACAGAGCCCAATCTGCAGCATCATCTGAACATGGAGTTCAGCCAGCAACATCACTTGACCAGAGAGACCAATCTGGGGCCCCTTCCATTGTGGATGATTACAGAGCCCAGCCTGCAGCCTTGCCCAAGAGTCTAACCTGTGGCACCACATAGTCAAAGAGCATAGTCTGCAACCTCACCAGACCAGAGATAATCATGTATCTCAGCCAGCAGGCCTGCCTGACTGCAGAGCCTAGACAGTGGCCCACCAGATCTCAGAGAATGGGCAGCAACCCTGCCCAATAAGAGAACCTGACAGCAAACGCTACCTATTTACAAATGCTATCTACTGGCCTGTCCAGAATCAAAGGCTGGGCTGACTAGTGGAGACCTATTGCTGCTGAAGCAAACCTGTAAAGGCTGGGGGGAAGTAGCTGCTTCCTAAAATGTGTAGATACCAATGCAAGGATACAAGGATTATTAATAATCATAGAAACTTGACACCATCAAATAAAACTAACAAAGCCCTAATAAATGACCCTAAAGAAATGGATATCTATGAAGTGACTAAGAATTCAGATTAATCCTCTTGAAGTTCAATAATCTGCAAGAAAACATGATAGATAACTAAATGAAATTAGGAAGACAATAAATACATGAGCAAATGAGAAGATCAACAAAGAAATAAGAACCAGTAAAAAAAAAAAAAACAACAACAACAGAAATCTTAGAGATGAGAAATACTATGACTGAACCGAAAAATTCAATGGGAAGCTTCAACAGCAGCCTTGATAAGCATAAGAAAGAATCAGTGAACTCAAAGGGAGATCATTTGAAATTATCCAGTCAGAGGAGCAAAAATATAAAAGAATGAGATGAGTGAAGAAAACCTATAGGAACTATGGGACACCATCAACCAAAATCATATATGCATGATAGGAATTTCATAAGGAGAGAGAGAGAGAGAGAAAGGAGAGAAAGACCCTTTAAATAAATAATTACTGAAAACTTTCCAGAGTTAGGGAGAGAAATGGACATGCAGATTCAGGAGGCCCAAAGGTCCCCAAAAGGTTGAACCCAAAAAGGACTGCAACAGCACATTATAACTAAATTGTCAAAAGTCAAAGATAAAGAGAATTTTGAAAGGAGCAAGCGAAAAGTGACTTATCAAATACAAGGAAGCCTCCATAAAACTATCAGCAGATTTCCCAGCAGAAACTTCGTAGGCTAGGAGGGTGGGGGATGAATATTCTTTCAATATTTCAATATTCAATATTCAAAATATTGAAAGAAAAAAGCCAAAGAATACTATGGCTGCCAAATCTGTCCTTCAGAAATGAAGGTGTGATAAAAACATTCCCAAAGTAGCAAAAGTAGAGGGCGTTTATGTCCCTGACAAGGAATGGGAGTTCTTCAACCTGAAAGGAAAGTATTCTGATTAATAAAGCTAAATATACAGTCAAAGTCAGAATTCTCCAATATCATAATGGTGTTATATAAATCACTTTCAACTCTGATATAAAAGTTTTAATTACAAAAGTATTAAAAATAACTAATGACAACAATGTGGTAGCTAATACACAATAAAACAAAAGTATAAATTGTAACATCAATAACCTAAAATATGAGGGGGTGAAAAGTAAAAGTATACAGATTTTGTATGTGATTAAAGTTAACAGATAAATAGGAAGTTATAACTAAGACATATTTTATGTAAGCCTCATGGTGACCACAAGGGAAAAATCTGTAGCAGATACTCAAAAGATTAAGAAAAACCAATCAAAGCATACCACCACAAAAAATTATCAACTCAAAAAGAAAGACAGAGAAGAAGGAAGGCACTACAAAGTAATCAGAAAACAACAAAATAGGCCGGGCGCGGTGGCTCAGGCCTGTAATCCTAGCTCTCTGGGAGGCCGAGGTGGGCGGATCGCTAGAGTTCAGGAGTTCGAAACCAGCCTGAGCAAGAGCGAGACCCCGTCTCTAATATAAATAGAAAGCACTTAATTGGCCAACTAAAAATAGATAGAAAAAATGAGCCGGGCATGGTGGTGCATGCCTGTAGTCCCAGCTACTCGGGAGGCTGAGGCAGAAGGATCGCTTGAGCACAGGAGTTTGAGGTTGCCGTGAGCTAGGCTGACGCCATAGCACTCTAGCCGGGGCAACAGAGTGAGACTCTGTCTCAAAAAAATAAAAAAGTCTTTTAAACAAATTTTTGACCTGGAGGCACATAGCTCATATTTCTGCCCCTTTATAATATAGGTTTTACTATTTATTATATGATGGAATTGGGAGCCAGAGTACTTGTGTTGGAAGCTTTGTTATCTATGTCTTTTACTTTTTCTATGTTAGGCTCCTTCTCTGTAAACTGGGCAAAATACAGAAAGTCCGCACTTAATGTCATTGACAGGTTCTTAAAAACTGCAACTTTAAGCGAATTTAAACACATTTTTTTCCTCATCAATTTTATAACAAAATGACATTGAACGAAATGATGTTATTTGAGGACCTGCTGTTATTTGAGGACCTGTCCTAGGTCATTTCAAAGTCATGGTTTCCAAGAACCTATCAGTGACTGTTTTGAGGGCTTACTATAGTAGCTTTATCAGTTACCTCACAGGTTGTTGGGAAGATAATAGAAATAGATTATAGTGACTTATGAAAGATTTTTGAGATTATAAGAAATGAGAAAAGGAAGGTAAAAACAAGAGCTTGTGTGGAATATTTTACCTAACAAATAACTAGTGCAAAAATAGTATAAAGTTCTAGGCCAGGAAGAGCTCTAGGGCTGTGCAGGGGAGCAGAGAACACACCAACACTTGTCCATATTAAGGAGATTAAGCCTCAAAATGAAGGAATTTGAGTACCAGCTAACCAAGACAATGGAAAAGGAGTGAGTAAACTGTGGTTATAAAAAGAAGTATTTAAGGGGTCCTGGTAAAAGCAAATAACAAAGTACTTATTGAAGATAAGAGCTTTGGGATAGTAGAGATGCTGAAGTACTTAAAAAATAGGAGAAGCGAAAGAGGGAAATCAATGACAAGTTGACTGTTTTTAAGAAACAGATGTCACCTTTGGGATCAGTAGTGACAGTTCTCTTTTGTCTTTGCAGAAATTCCAGTTTCTCTGAAAAGGCAGTGTACAGATTCTGATAGCTGGTACAGATTCTGTTCTTCCTACCCATTTTGAATCCTAGACTAGATTTTCTTTAGCAACTTTGCTTGAATGTCTAATTCTCAAACAGAATTAGGAAATGAAGATTGGTTCTCAAGGATTTCCTGGTCACTTCAGGAACACATGGTTTTTCTAGATCATGTCATGTCCTGCTGAACCAAAAAGCCTTCCCAGAATGAAACATTGTATTAGAGACATGTTTGTTAGGGGTAGAAACTAGCATAAATTTGAAAGAATAAGCGTATTGGTAAGTCCTGCTTCCCAGCTCTTAATGTCCTTTGTCTGATTTCTTTTCATCTGAATAGGTCACTGCAAATGACCTTCAGGAGAATATCACAAAATTAAACAATGGGATGGCTTTTATGATTAAACACTCCCAGAAACTTTTTAAGGTAGGTAAGGGATGGCATTTGGTTGGTAACAGGACAAAGAAAATGGAGCAGGGTGGGACCCTAAGCAGGGCTATGAAGATGACTGTATAAGAAAGGTCCTGACTGGGGCTGTAATGGACAGAATGGACAGTATCAAAACCCGGGGGAACAGCCACGGTAGAGAGGAATAGGATTGGGAATAGCAGGTCCTCTGGGTAGTTGGCTCTACCCTCTGAGTCAGCCTTCCTTTTTCATGAAAGGCCATAGGTATTGGCAGCTGAGTAGTTTTATCCTGCCTGCTTCCTGCCAGTAGAATTTTCAGGGTCTGATCATCCCCTTTCATTTTGTACTCTTTGGCCCTTTCAGTTCAGTCAGTGTTTCTGCCAACATAATTTTCTTAAGAACTTTGTGGGTCTTCTCTGGATTTTAGTGGGATTCATTGCATTCCAGGGGTCTTCAAACTACGGCCCGCGGGCCACATGCGGCCCGCCAGGGACATTTATCCGGCCCACCGGGTGTTTTTGCCCATTTTGTTTTTTCACTTCAAAATAAGATATGTTCAGTGTGCATAGGAATTTGTTCATAGTTTTTTTTTAAAACTATAGTCTGGCCCTCCAACGGTCTGAGGGACAGTGGCCCCCTGTTTAAAAAGTTTGAGGACTCGGCCTGGCGCGGTGGCTCACGCCTGTAATCCTAGCACTCTGAGAGGCCGAGACGGGCGGATTGCTCAAGATCAGGAGTTCGAAACCAGCCTGATCAAGAGTGAGACCCCGTCTCTACTAAAAATAGAAATAAATTAATTGGCCAACTAAAAATATACAGAAAAAATTAGCCGGGCATGGTGGCACATGCCTGTGGTCCCAGCTACTCGGGAGGCTGAGGCAGAAGGATGGCTTGAGCCCAGGAGTTTGAGATTGCTGTGAGCTAGGCTGACGCCACAGGACTCAGTCTAGCCTGGGCAATAGAGTGAGACTGTGTCTAAAAAAAAAAAAAAAAAAAAAGTTTGAGGACCCGCCACATACACAAATCTTTTGAAGATAAATCTTTTTCTGCCTTGGTCTCCTGCTGAGAAGGCTGAGAGACAATGCCTTTAAACTTCCTAAAGGTCCTCTGGTTTAATTGAGAGGATCTGTGAGGCACACTGTTACTCTCTTGAAAGGACCCTTTGTGAATACTTTGACCTTTTGATGTTTTTAAGATTTTTGCAAAAGGTCGTACAGTCACTTTCTTGACCTTTTCTTTAGAGTATACTTTCTTGATAGTGAATCTCTTAATTTTAGCTTTTTTTTTTTTAAGTAGAGATGGGGGTCTCACCATGTTGCCCAGGCTGGTCTTGAACTCCTGATCTGAACTGATCCTTCCACCTTGGCCTCCCAAAGTGCTGGCATTATAGGCGTGAACACCTGGCCAATTTTAGCATCTTTTGGTAGCTGAAGAGGCTGAGAATTTCCAAGGTCATCCTGTTCTAGTTCCTTTTTTCTTATAAAACACTTATAAAATTTATCATCTTAACCATTTTTGAGTGTACAGTTTTGTGGCATTAAGTACATTCACACTGTTGTGCAATTATCACCACCATCTATCTCCAGAACTCTTTTCATCTTGCAAAATTGGAACCTTGTACCCATTAAACAGTAACTCCCATACCCTTCTCCTCTCCCCCTAGCCCTTGGCAGCAACCATTCTACCTTCTGTCTCTATGAATTTGACTAGTTTGGGTACCTCATATAAGTGAAATCATACTCTACTGCTCTTTTGTGACTGGCTTATTTCACTTAGCATAATGTCCTTAAGGTTCATCCACACTGTAGCATGTGACAGAATTTCCTTCCTTTTTAAAGGCTGCGTAGCATTCTGCTGTGTGGATATACCACATTTTACTTATCCATTCATCTGTTGGTGGACACTTGGTTTGCTTCTGTGTTTTAGCTATCATGACTAATACCACTACAAACGGGGGTGTATAAATATCTCTTCAAAGCCCTGCTGTCAGTTCTTTTGGGTAAATACCCA
>CAUYPO010044989.1:0-50231 GCA_963574435.1 Cheirogaleus major
TGACTGGAGAGGCTGCTTGCTCAGAGGCAAGGTCTGAATAAGCACAAGTCAACTGGGACATACAGACTTAGGGCAAGTGAAGGAGGTACGCGCAGATGGAAGCGGTTTTTAACCACTTCGGTGCGAGCGTTGACTATAGTCAACAGCCACAGATGAATGAGCACAGCTGAACGTCGACTTTAGCTGACAGCCAAAAACTTTTACTTTTACAGCTTTTATCTCTGCAGTTGCGGTGTGTACGTTCAGCTAATAAGTGACTACGAATCTGTAACCTTTTAACAAGTCCTTAGTAGGAGTCATTATAGTTATTTTCCTAAAGCTGCCTGTAAAGTAAAACCAGCTTTCAGTGCTTTAAAGCTTTCCTCATCACACAAGAGCAAAGCGGACGCGTGGTCAGTGCACAGCACACACTGCCGTGCGGACTGTGAGTGCCGCTGTGGGCGAGGCTTCGAGGCCGGTGAGCGCCGCACCGAAGTGGTTAAGTGGAATCCCCATCCTGGGTCTAGTGTGCGCCAGATGGGGCGATCTGCGGAGGGGTGTGCTGAGCAGGGGAAGACGTGGCAAAGAGCAGGACCCAGCAAGGGACATGCCAAACATGGAAGGTGGCAAGTGGAGAGTGCAGCCATGCCCCGCCACCTCTGGCTTCTGCCTGCTTCTTGAAGTGAGATTCTAGCTACAAGGGGAAGAGCTTGGCTTGTGTTTTTGGAGTCACGGGCACAGAGTTGAAATGCCCCTTCGGAACTCCTTTTGAGGGGGGTCTTTCGCTCCAAGGGGACTGCCGGAGAGGCGCAGAGCATGGCGTCTGTTGGTTCCCGGCTCTCTCCTGCTCTTGTCCCTTTGTGCTGCACCGTGGAAGGCTGAGGGCTGTGGCCTGTGTGATTCCCTGAGCGGTGGCCAGCTCATCTGGCTGGTGTGGCCTAAGCCTTGGGAGTCCCTGCTGCTCCCCTGCTAGCCCGGTGCCCAGGGGCCATTACCCGCCAGAAACACACGCTGAGCAAGGCTGATCACAAAATCGCCAGGGTGCTTTTATCTTCCCTCGAGAAGGATGGCCAGTGTTTAGCCACTCACACCAACCAACCAACCCGTGAAGAATCAAAGAATGAAATCGCCCTGTCAGCAAGTGCTGACAATATCAAAGAACTCTTTATGCTAGAGAGAGAGCGAGTCGGAAGGACAGAGAAGAAAGGGAGAGAGACAGCGAGACTGAGGCAGGGATGGGCAAAGACGAAAAACAGAAAGAAACTGACACAGAGGATTCTTGGTGGGAGCACTGAGTGTGAGTGGACAGAGGTCAGCAGAGGTGGCCATCCTTTTTGAGGCACTGTGGGCATCTCTGAGCATGCCTATGTCTCCTCATGACTAGCTCATGGAATCTTCTAGGTGCCTCTCCTTAGAGCTTTCTGGCAAAGACCCCGACAGAGGCTTGCTGAGCCCATAAGACCTAATGCATCAGACACTGGTCACGGGGTATGCGGGGACAGCTTCCTCCCACTCTTTCATTTAAGGTAAATGAGAGGGTTGTATGTGGGTTGCCAAGATGAGAATAGGGAAGGGAAAGAAAGAGAATTAGAGGAAAATAAAAAGGGATGTGGTTTTGATGAGAAGGCAGAGGGCAAGGGGAACCTGAACATGTCAGAGCTGTGTCTGGACACGCAGGTGACCTCATAAAGCCAGATTAAGAACCCAGATCAGGATGTCCATGAAAAATGAGGTTCCCAAAGACCTTCTGGGTCGAGCCTGCAGGGTCCCTCTCCAGGCAACAGCTCCTAAGAAGGCCGGCTGCACCAGGCCACCTTCTCAGGCCTGGCTCTGACCGGCCCTTGCAGCAAGCCTCGCCCTAGATAGCCCGGGGCACGGCTGACTCCAGATGCTGGGCCCCCTCTAGGCTCGAGTGTGGCTCTGTGAACTCTCCCAGGGCCAGCTTTATTTCTGGGCAGAGTAGCAGACTGCCTTGCAGAACAACCAGAAGGGGAGGAGGGGAGGGAGGGACCTATGCAGTATCCTCCCACTCGGGTCACGCTGCTGACGTCTTACCTGAGATATCTGAACGCTCAACCATCATGTTGAGCATTACCTTCTCTTTAAAGGTAAAATTATTTAGAAGGGTAGCGTACCAAGTCGCCACCCCTGTAGCATGAATTAATGTGTTGGAGTGACTTCGCTTTGAAACAAGGCCCCTTGGTGGCACTAGTTTTGCTGGCAGAGTGCAGGGCGTGGCGGAAAGGGGGAAGCAGCTGGAAGGAAGCTCCACAGGCATAAGAGGCTCCAGCGCTGGGCAGTGGGCGGTAGGGAGATGCCAGGATGGACTCTGCTTGCCCCACTGCTGAGACCAGCCGTCTTGATTTGCGCTATCTGTCCTAGAACCCGCTCAGGCCGCACGGACCAGAGGTGCCCACACGGTGTCTGGCAACAGCACCCACTGAAGCTCCTACCAAGTACACGGGATTGGGAGCCAGGGCCAGGGCTTGGTCAGCCTTGCTATGACAAAGCTGTGAGGAAGAGCAAGCTGCTGCCTGCCTCGGGCCTTCTGCACCCTCGCCATGCGACCCGCACATCCCCAGGTCCCCTGCATGGCAGGCGCTTGACGCATGTTTCGGGAGTGAGTGGAGCTGGGCTGGGCTGGGTGGCCTCCAAAGGCACGTCCACCCTAAGGTTCCTTGAGGGCCTCTCTCCTCTCTCCTCATCGCCACTCTGCAGCCCGCTCAGCCCTGCCTTTCTGGTGCCCGTCCGGGCCCCTGCTCTGCCACGGCAGGGGCGGGGAGGGGGTTTGAGCCACAGAGGCAGACGGTGACAGCCAGCCTGTGCCCTCATCAGCACCGGCCGCAGTTGTACAGGCTGCGCTCTCACCCAGCCCTGAGGGGTGAGCCGCAGCGAGTGGCTCTCTGTGGCTAGGACCGACCGTCCCCGCCACCCTTCCGGGACCAGAGCCGGAGCAGGAGCCGCGCTTGCTTTACTGTTTCTCTGGGGAGACACTGAGGGACAGTTGCCAGTGCTGGTCTGTGCCCGTCAGTCTGCGGTGGAAAGGAAAGGTGTGGGGCCCGCGTCCCCACACGGCTGTCCTGGACACCCAGCCCGCCTTGTTCCTGCCGTCTCCCTCATGTCCCATCCCGTCTCCGCTGCAGACGCCAGCAGGAGGGGAGCGGTGCTGCTCCACAGCTCCCTGGCCCGGTCCTTGGGCCCGTGGGTCTGGCGTGCAGCCATGTTCTGCCGGAGCATCTCCAGGGCACGCCGGCCCCCTGGGCCCAGCACCCGCAGCACTCGTAGGCACACAGCTCTGCCCCAAGCCACAGCCCGGCCCCTCGGCCCAGGGATGAGCCGGGGGCTCTGTGCAAAGGCAAGAGTCGATTCTTCGACAGAAAGGAACTTGAATCCCAGATTTGCCACCCATTCACTGCATGACCTGGGGCAGACTGTGTGTCTGGTCTGAGTACTCAATCCAATCACGTGCTGAATGTCCTTAGCGTGGGGCCTGAGACACACTCATCGGAGTTGTTCTCTCGTCTTCTTGCTCTCTTCTCCTTCCCCTGTCCCCTCCCTGCCCCGCCTCTCTCCTAGTCGGCCAAGTCAGAGCCAGTGCCATGTCACTGAGCTGCACTCTCCGGCTCTGGTCACATTCTGGCTCCTAAGCAAATCCTTTGGCTTTCCCTCCTCTGACCTGCGCTGGGAGCTCCCTGGGGCCGTGTGGCTTCCCCGCCAGGGTCCCTGTGCCTGCGCCACCCCTGCAGCCTCTCTGCTGCTGCCTCTCTGAGTGTCTCCACGGAGCCACACCAGAGCCACGGGAACAACTCCTGCCAGGCCTGGGGAGCATCGCAAAAGGAAACACACTTTAGAATCCGGCCTGGCGCAGGGGGACACGGCACGCCTGCCTCCAGCCATCAGAAAACGCCCCATTCAGACCACCTCAAACCCTCCGCAGCCCCCACCTGCATTTGAGGAAATTGAGGCCTGGAGAATGGGGTTAGCTCTAAGTCACCTGGCTTTGTAGTGCCAGAGGTGGGGACATAGCAAAGGCTTCTTAATCACAACTGCAGAATGTTTCTCTGTGCCCATGCTGCAAGAATCCAGCCTCCCGGCTGTTTCTACTGCTCCATACGTGTCACAGTATGGGAGGGGGCTGGGAAGGCTGTTGGCCCAGCACTTAAACCAATTCTGATTTGGGGTCTTAGGGAGCAGTTTTTGATGCTACAGTAACTTTCATCAATAGCCACAAGTTTTCCCTCAGCAAAATATGATTTAGACCCAAGCAGTGCAGATGCCCAGAAGGCTTCCGTGGAGGGGCCTGACCCCGCACGCAGACCTCCTGGGCGCACAGAGAAAGAGGTGCTCGGCCCCAGAATGAGGCAGTGCGATACTGATGCAGGTTCAGCAAGTCACACTGGTGGGGCCAGAGGCCCCCGAGTAAGCATCAGCGTGAAGGGCCTGGCCTGTCCGGCTCTCCTGCCTCGCCCGGTGCCCCGTGCCAGCGCCCGGCTCTGGATACTGCCTCTCTGCAGTGACCCCATGCCCAGGCCTCAGATTAGTGCGTCTAATTGTCCGCCTGACATCTCCAGTCCAAGAGCTGACAGACACGTCCAAACCGTGCTCTGGCTTGTCCTCACACAAGGGCACCCGCCTGTGACCTGCCCCATGCTTGCCAATTCCATCCTTCCGTGGCGTAGGCCAAACCTCACAGTCAGCCTGGACGCCTCTCCCTCCGCCCCCACGTCCAGTCTGTCAGGAAATGCTGGTAGTTCTGCTTTCAAAACAGATGGGAGAGATGGCCCTTTCCCACCACTTTGTTCCAAGCTGCCATCACCTCCCACCTGGATCACTGTACTTGCCTTCTAAATGGCCTCTGGCATCCGCCTGTGACCCCTGCCCACGACCAGGGCAGTCCTTTAAAGGCCCGAGTCACATCACACAAGACCTCTGCTCAAAGCCATCCCATCCCCTTCCCGCTCAGAGTGAAAGCCCTAACCCCGCTCAGAGTGAAAGCCCTAACCCCGCTCCTTGCCCTCTGACTTGTCTCCGCTCTGCCCCGAGTATGGGTGCCCCAGCCTTGCAGGCTGCCCTCCTGCCTCGAAAGTTCTCCCAGATCTCTGCCTCGATGATGCTGCAGCTCCTTCGCAGCTTTGCTTTGTTCAGATGCCACCTCCTCAAGGAAGCCCATCTGGCTTCCTTGATGACAGCACCTGCCTTCACCTCTCCCTGGCACCCCTGAGCCCCCTTGCCTGGCACTGTTTCTCCTAAAGCCCCTGTCATCTCCTAACACACTGTATGGTTTCCTTATTTTCCATACTTATCGCATTGCCTGTGTCTGATGATCTCTCTCCATGACGCAAGCCCATGAGGGCAGGGGCTTTTGACTAGCGCCCGACACACAGCAGGTGAGGCTACAGATGCTGTGGGAGGAATGAGTGTTCTGGGGTTAGTGGGAAATCCATTCCTGCGGGGGGCACCACAGCCTGGCGAAGGCGAGGAGAAGATGGGTGACGAGTGTGAGTGTGGGGAGGGTCTGGAGGACGGTAGGACGAACACGGCGTTCGGTAAAGGGAATGGGAGTCGCCTGTAGCTTTAAAGGCATCAAAGATGATGGGTTACAGGTAAAAAGCCCTCACGGATTCCAGTGAAGCTTAAAGTGTAGATTCTCCCCAAATAGATGTCTCTGGGGATATATGTCTTGTGATGACAGTATGGCTAGAAAAATCTGGGAAGGCCTGGAAGAAAACCAGAGGAAGAAAACCTTGGGAAGAAAACCCTAGAGCTGTCCATAAGTTGCTAATGACCCAAAGGAGAAGCACATGGGTGGAGGCAGCTACTTCTGAGGCCGGGCATTATTCTCATGTCATCTGTCACCACAGTGCTGGCTGCTGAGCGCGGGTCATGCCAGGACTGTGCTTTTCGAACAGGCCTCTTGAGGCTTCAAAGTTACGGGCTGTGGTCGGTGAGCTTGCGCTTGCTTTGGTCTGGCTGTCCCTGCTCCGTGTATCTGACCCTATATGGGAAACGCAGGCTCTGACCGCGTCTGCGGGCTGTCAGTTATGATCAGACGAATGAAATGATCTTGCTTAGAGGCTGGGCCCTAGTTACGCCAGCAGGGGTTTTGGAAAGAATGTCATTTGCTTGGGTGCCACAGTCTCTCCCACTCCACAGTGCCTTACAGTTTACATACAGTTTTTAAATAGATGCTCTTATTTGAGCTTCAAGACACACTGCTGTAAATATCACATTCCTCTGACAGATAAAAAATCCTAAGTTTCCGGGCATTTTGGTAGCACTTTGACAGGAAGCAGCAGAGAGACTCAGCAACTTGCCAGTTTTCTGACTTCAAGACCAGCTCTCTCTCCCTCTCCAAACCACTTTCCTGCCTCGGGTGATGTGATGTTTGTTCTTTTTGTGCAGAAGCCATGAGTTGTGTGGGAGAGGGTGAAAAAGTAGTCCGGAAATAGGGCTTGAGTCCCTGGACACCTGCTCTTGCTCTCAGCCACATGCACTGTTGCCGTCTTATCCCAGACAATCCTTGAGTGACTCCAACCCCACAACCCTCACTCTGGAGCAGCCAGGGGACTCTCGAGGTGAGAGGGGGCTGCTGGGAGGGAGAGAGGTCCAGCAGAACTCTCACAGTGTGCCGATCAATCATTCTTATTTAGAAAATGAAAAAAACACCCTATGGTTATTTAAAACATCAGTTACAGAATGTAAGGTTTGAACAAATCCTGGCTGGTGGCGGCATGTGGTTGGAGAGGGGAACTCTGGCCTAGAACCACGTGAACTGGCCGCCCTAGGAGGCCCAGCAGAGAAAGGCACTTAATCTCCACATCATCACCCAGCAGCAGTGGGGATGAGTTCTTGCCTGTCAGATTCACAGGGCAGGTTAGAGTTCAGTGAGATGGATGTAAAAGTGAGCTGTAAATAGAAAGCCCTTCTACAAATGCCAAGGCTGCTGGATGAGTTCAGGCTCCCTCCCCACCCTCAACAGAGCCACTTTTTCTGCAGAAATTTTATATACTAAAAAATGTTAGTTTTGTTTTTTTTCTAAAATATGAATATTTTGGGAGAAAAAGCCAGGTTGAGTGCTAGGAGGTCTTGCCAACAGGGGAAGAACCCCAGAGAATTCCCTGGGACTGCAGTGTGGCCGCTCTGCCCCCAGACGGACAGCTCGCTGTCACCTTCCAGCATTTCCCTGCCACAGGGCTCTGGGTCCTTCTGCACAGCTTTGCACACGGGTCTGCGCTGCAGTGTGTGAAGGAAGCCCCTGAAGGCAAGGCCCGCTGCTGCTGTTGCTCTCCCACAGCCGCCCTCTGTGCAGGGCACACTTGGCGCAAGCTCTGAGCACAGAAGCGCCGACCTTGAAGCACAGGGGCTTGGATGGCACTTGGGAGACAGTTTAGGGCTGGCCCAGCCTGCAAAGCTGAGAGTCCACTCAGGACGGGGAGGGGGCTTAAAGCATGGGTAGGATTCACTGGAAGAGGTCACACGGGAGTGTGCACACACACACACACACACACACAAACACACCACAAGACAAAGACAACCCACAGCTATCGGAGACAGTGGGGCAACCAAATCTGGAGCTACAAGGTGAGCAGGACGGGGGTGCCCAGCAAGGGTAACCCCCTTTCCAAAATCCACCTGCTGGAGAGCGGCAGACAGGCTTCCAGTGGGGGCAGGGAGCAGCAGATGAGGTAACATGGCAGTCTGGCTGACTGGAGGGGAGGTAAGGACACGGGGCCACAGGGTGGGTGGTTAGGTAGTTTCAAACATCTTAGATCAAAACTCTAAAGTGTCTGCTCCGTGCTATTATTCAAGGTTCAGTGCATCAAAGGTCTATGCAAACATTACCAAATCTCTTAATTAAGGAACAATAATGACAAAAAACTTAAACAACACATGTTAAAGACTAACTGCAGAGGGCTTGCCTATAGATAGAAGAGATTTAAACATGCCAGGTAACAAAGAGACAGTGCGGGGATTGGTAGGAACTGTATTGGAGGAGGCAGCTCTTGGGAGGAGAGGGCGGCAGGAGGCCCTCAGGGCTGGGGCTCTGTCTGAGGCCAGGGAGCTAGGACCCGGATGTGAAGGGGGTCAGGGGATGGGGTGGGGGTGGGGGGTGGAGAACCAGGTGGGCGTAGGGGGAGGGAGGGGCTTACATGGAGCTGCTTCCACAGCAACTGGGAGGGAAGGTCCACCCAGAAGAGCTCTCACCACCTCCAGAGAAGAGGTATAGAAACGGAAGTCCAAACGTGACTGGTTCTCTTCTCTCTCATATGAGCCTGCAGGGGCCAGGCTGCCCACATAGGCCACTGGTGTTAAACTGAAACAGCCCATGCAGTGTAAGATAATGGGGGCCCCTCAGGCAAGGGTGGGCCACGGCTGACATCGAAGGCAAAGTCCTAGCCTTAACTTAGGCTTGCCACTTTGAAAGAGTTTGCTTTCAAGACGCTGTGGGGACAGAGGGGCAGAAGGGGAGAGGCAGCAGGCTGGAGGAGAAGGTGGGGTCGGAAGAGGTTTGGGTCCCTGCCCCAGCAGCTGCCCCTTGGGTAAACATCCCGCATGTTCTCACTCCACGATTCCCAGAGCTGCATCTGCCTGTACAGTGTGAGCCATGCCACGCTGATCGTAAAGGGAGAGAGAAAAAATGCAGCAATCAAAACTTAAAAGGAAAAGGGAAGTCCTAAAGCGTTCCAAAATTAAAAAAAAAAGAATAAAAAATATTTGAAAATAAGGCAACAAGAAAAAAGTCCTTCAAACCAATTTAAAGAAAACAAACAAACAAAAAGATGAAATCGAAATAAGGAAGTGTGGAGGAGAAAATAAAATGAAGGGAAAAACCGGGGAAGGACAAATGAATGTTAGAGCAGGCACAGACAGTTAGGGACAGACGCCATGTACTTACGTTTACCTCGGTGATTGCTATATCAACAATGCTACCCACAACAATCAAGGCGTCAAATGTATTCCATGCATCACAGAAATAGTGCTGCATGGGGCAGAGAAGCCGAGGAAGAAAGAGAGAGAAGAGAGAAAAAAAAAAAAAACAATAACAAAGGAGAAAAACAAAACAAAAGGGAAGAGGAAAAATGAAAAAAAAAAAAGGCATGAAGAAAGGGAGAGAAGAGAAAAAAAATGAGAAAAGAAAGAGGTTACGTGGGCATTTTAAATACTCTCTTACCACTCTACATCTCTGGCGGCTCAAACCTGGGTGACCTGGTTTTCGCAGGTGCAGAGGCCTGATAAAAGCTGGGTTAGTTCAGAGGTGGCGCGGGCTGGGCCCTGAGCCGGGCAGTGCTGTCCCCGCTTAGCCCCTTGCCTGGGCCCAGCACGGCTGGGCAGAGCTGGGACAAGTGGAAAAAAAGGAGGAGAAGCTCCCACTTTTTTTCCCCACAGGACGACGGCAGGTTCAATATAAGGCATGACTGGAGGCGGGTAAAAACAGGAAATTAAAAACAAAATAAAAGGAAGTGAAGAGAGAGTGAGAAAGAGAGAGGGAGGAGGCAGAGGAGGAAGGACGAGGGTCCTGGGAGGGCAGAGTAATACTCACATTAGTCTCACTGAGAATGACGTCAATTATGCTGCCAATTACGATGAGGAAGTCAAAAACATTCCAGGGATCACTAAAGTAACCCTACATAAGGGAGGGGCAGGCAGGACGGGATTAAAAAGGAATATTAGACAGACAAGAACAGAGCAACATCACTATCAGAATCACCGCCGGCACCTCAGTGCTGCTGCAGGTCTGGGCGCCTCACTGCGGCAGGAGCCGAAGGGGCTTCTCATCCGAGCCCCTGCCGCCTCCCCTGGTCACATGGCCCTGTCCTACAGACGGCCCCAGCTCCCTCTCCACAGGGATGGGGAGGGTGTGGGGGGAGGCAGTGTAAGCCGCTGGGCTCAGCATCCCCCACACCCCTTGTCCTCTCCTGCCACAAGGGCCAGGAGGGAGGAACCCGCGTGTGTGACCCCTAGTGGGTCACAGTGGTCTGCAGTCTTACAGGCAAGGCTGGGAACGGAAAAGGCCCGCAGAGCCATAGCAGTCGGTGCGGGCCAGCAGCGGGGCCAGGTTATCTGGCCCCACGGCGACTTGTGTCAAGCTCAGAAATAAAGAAAAGACCAAATCATTAAAAAGAGCTCTGTCATCAGCTGGACTCTAATGCAGCCCTGGTTCCTGCACCGGACGTGCCCAGGCGCCTCCAGGGCCAGCTCTGCCTGCTGGAGTCTGTGCTAACTGAGAGGGACGGGGTCCAGGTCCGTCTCATGGTCTGGGGATGTATTCTGTGGCTCCACACAGTGCTCTCTGGGTGTCCCCTAAGCACCCCCCAGGCTCATCTCCCAATGCCATCAATCTGATGTAAGGTCCCACTGAGATGCAAATGCCACCCAAAGGGAGTGACGTCCCTGACGCCTTTCCTGAGAACAGAGTTGGCCATGTAGGCTGGTGGGGCATGAGGACACTGGCTCCTTAGAGGGAGACGAAGGCAGCAGGGTCCAGGAGGAGTGATTCGGGCACAGAAACGGAAGACCAGTGTCCTGCCTTCGTCACTTTATCACGCAGGCGTGCATTTTATTTGTTTTATACCACATGTGGAGAAGGGAAGAGATGAATATTCTTGAAAAACTTAGTTGAAGTACTTGGACAACTGGTTATCCAAGGAATGGGTGGTCCCAGATGCTCCGTAGGGCCCCAGGAGGCCTGGACAGTGGACTGTCTTGGCCTGGACCATGTCTCTGTGGGAGGGGGGCCTGGACAGCCTGTGGCCAAGTGGGGCACCCACGGCTCAGGAAGCCCCAGGAACAGGACAGTCACATTTCCCACGGGCGGGGTGCAGAGGACTTAGTACTAAAGATATTTGTCTTCTTTAAGAAAGGACATTCGCTTCTCAGTGTTTCAAGGAATGTTGTGCAAAGGGGACAAGCCGGGACTGGCCACTGCCGTTCAGCAGGAGCAGCGTTTTCCTGTTCTCGGGGCTTCCCGGAGATGGAGTTCTAGAGGCTGGCGAGTGGGTGTGAAGCAGGAGGGGCCTCTTAGAGGGCCCTGCTCTCCTCCGGCTCTCCCGAAGGCTGCCAACTGGCCGAGACTCTGTGCTCTTCCCTTTCCGCCCGGCTCTATCCAGCCCCTAAACTTCCCACTCCCCAGCCATGCCCTCTTTCCAGAGGGCCACAAGACACGCTGTCCTGGGGCTGTTATTCTTAGTGTGGGAGGTCAGGTCACAGGGAAAGGGCCTCTTGGTTCCCAGGCATTTCTGCCAAAAGAAAACAGAAGTGCCACAGAGGAGACTGGACTGTCAGACGGGGGAGCAGAGGCTGGCCGGGAGCGGGTCAGGTAAGGTCAGCCTGGAATCATGGCTTGCTTGTCTTTGTAGAGCACTTTTCTGAATACCAGACCCGTGGAGGCAGAGACTTCTCTCTCCCATTTAAGTCACATGCTGTGAGCAAGAAACAGTCAGTTCCTTCCAAGGTCTCAGATGTCACTCACAGGGCAAAGGGGAACACTGACTTTGGGGGAAGGGAGGTAGAGAGTGAAGACCCGAAAGAACTATAAATATACATGTGTTCCTGAATTAGATTTTGGAAAACACTGGGGGACTATCTCCATAGGAATGCCATCTTGTGGGCAGAGCTATTTCAGGAGGGAAGAGAGGGAAGTCAAGGAAGAGAAGGGAGAGAAATAGAACAAGAGCAGATCCAGGAGGGCTCGGTGGCAGCCTAGAAAATGTGTAAGGAAACATTATTTGGGTATAGGGGCCAGGGGGAGAGAGGAAGGTGGAAGCCTCAGTGCTCAAGAAAGGAGGATGGGCTGGAATCTTTTCATCCGCCAGAGACCTGAAACAGAACGGGTGAGCTGGCCTTGGTCTGCGGCACCTCTGAGAGACAGGAGGGAGAGGACGGATGCACAGAGATCAAAGCCAGGACAACACACACGGCTCATTGGTGGGCACGTGCCAGGGGAAAGGGAGGGACCCTGGCACCCTCCTGGCTTTGCGTCCCTGGCCACCCTTTCTCCCAGGTTTCTTTGTAGATGTGCACCCAGAAGGAAAACACAAGACAGGCGGCTCCTCCTTGGCCGTGGCCCTCCCCAGCCCACAGTGCCACGCTGGCCCTGGCTGGACAGGCTGGGCTCTGCGGGGATCAACGCCTCATGCCTACCCCACCTTCACCAGGCTGTGCTGCTGGAGGCTTTGGCCAACTTCTGCGTCCGGTGGCAGGCCTCCATTGGCGGTAGAAACCAACCATCTCCCTTGTCACCAAGGGGTCCTGAGGCCCCAGCCCTGAGATTTACACAAAGCTGGCAGGGGTGAGGGAGCGTGTCTAGGGGGCAACAGGGTCCCTTTCAGAGGCAGCTTCCACCCCGACCCACACACCCCCCTTCCCACCCTCTGTGCCAGGAATCCGGCATCCTCCCAGCTCGGCCGTGAAGATGGGTTCAGGGCCAGCTTCCAGGGCTCCATCCCCTTTGCCACCTCCCCCCGCCCAACTTTAACAGCCCTTTCCTCCCACCGGTCCACACCCTTCCCAGAAACATGGCCCCTGTCCTCCACTTTGGTCAACAGCTCTCTAAGTGGGTGGGTCCTGGGAAGACTGTTTTTCCCCTGTGCTGTCTGGAGTGTGAGAGCCTGGTGGCTCTGTCTCTCTCTCATGCACCTGTCTTTGGCCATCCTCATTTGCTGGGAGCCACTGGTAATAGGGGCTGTAGGGTGTGATGGAGGATGGAGGTGGGGAAGTCATAGCCTTTTCTTATGAAGTCAGTTTGACCTGCAGCCAGGTTATGCCTGTGGCCTCTTATTTCTCAGGTGACTGGGTCCCAAATGGTTGGGAAGTCAGGGTTGGGGAAAGGGTTTTCCTGGCTCTCCTTGAAGCGGCAAACCAAACCTCTTCATGTCCAGCTCCTCAGAGCCAGGCAAGGCAGGCCATCCAGAAGGGGCAGTGTTTTTGCTGCTGGAAGCTTTCCTGCCACCCCCAATCCTACAGACTAAATGGATTTCCCCTTCCAAAGCCTCAGCCTCTAGGGATGTGTTCAGAAGGGGGCCTCTCCTCTGCCACGCCAGGGAAGGCCTCCTGAGCACCCCCAGGTGGGGCTGTGCCCCCTGCCAATCAGAGCTGGTCACACCCTAGGCCCCATGGGTTCTCCTGACCGCCGCTGAACCGCCATCATTCACAGGTGTGGGCTGAGCAAGCGTAGACCGAAGTAAGATCAGCTTTAGAAAATCACTACTGGGAAGGGAAAAGTGCTGCAAAATATGATGTGTCTCACATGCACAAGAACTTTGGATCTTCTCTTTGGGCTATCTTATCTGTGCCCTGTTTGGCTCCATCATTGAAGACACACCAAGCTGAAAGAGGCAGTGTCGTGGTTAAGAGCTTGACCTCTGGAGGTAGACTGTCTGGGTTCCGCCACTGCTGGAGCCACTTCCCAGCTGGGTAACTGTGAGCAAATAATTTAACCTTTCTTTGCCTCAGTTTTCCCACCTAGAAAATGGGACAAACCATAGAGTTAAGGTGAAGATTAAATGAGACCACAGATCCAAAGCACAGAGAACTGTGTCTGACCTGAAGTCAGCTCGAAAGGAGTATTAGCCACTGTCGTCACTAACCAGCGTTTCTCTGCCTCCCTCCTAGTGCGGGAGGAGGACTCACAGGTTCTGTTGCAAGTGGCGCTGAGCAGAGGAGAAGCAAAGCCTGGTGGGGGAGGGAGGGGGAACGCTGGAGGCTCTGGGATCTTGGGCCTCCTGTCCTGGGTTTCAGGCATCTCCCACCCACCCTCTGGGGCATTAGTACCCACGCTCCTGAATGAAGTCTGGCCAGTAGAGTTTGGGATTGGTGGCAGGCTGCAGGGTGTCAGGGCTGAATTTTGTTAGAGTCAAGTTCACGTGGACAGTTAACTTCCAGGTTCCCAGAAACCACTCTTCCCACCAGGGAAGATAGGTCACTCTTCCTTGGCCAGAGGGCTGGGAGGAGAGGGGTGTGCTGTCCGGTGGGCCCGTTTTCTGTCTCTGACCCAGGAGCGGTCAAGGAGCGCTGCCGAGGAGGCCGACGCACACGCCTCTGCCCTTGCTTTCTGGATCGTGGCTCCTTCTCTGCCAGGAGCAGAGGTGCCCTGCGGGCTTCCCGGAGGCAGAACTTCACAAAGGCTGGTGGTCAGAGGCATCTGCGAGGAAAGCTGCACACACTTCCGCTTATATCCTGGGACTGTGCTGCTTAGTCTTATGAATTTTGAGGTAAAAGGTGATTTCAGGGGCAAGACTTGTTTTTTCTCTTCTCTGTTCCTCCCCTTGTCTGTCGCAGACAGCCTGGCAGAGGGAAGGAGAGGCGAGCCAGGAAACACTTCCCGTCCCATCGGGGAAGGTGACTCTACTTCCAGTTTGTCCAGGGACACCTGGCCGGGACCGCCCCTCCAAGGACGTAGGGGCCAGCGCTGGAGCCGGGCGGGGAGCAGCAGTGGGGCTGCTGGGACTGAGACCGGCGGCAGGTCAGGGCCAGAACGACGGGAGCGGAGGCGGGGAGGGAGACGGCGCCTGTGTGGCGGGGAGGGGCAAAGGGATCGCCGCAGTCACGTGAGAAGATGAGGGAGGACATTGGTGTGAGAAGTCCCTGAAGGTGGATGGCAGGAAAGGCGAAACCACGGTTGGTGGAAGGTTGGGGAAAGAGAGAGCGAAGACAAAGGAGAGAGGGATGGGTGGAGGAAGAGCAAGGCAAGAGGCCGGGGGTGAGCCGGGGATGTGAAGTCCCCAGATCCGGTTCCAAGGCCTCTGAAGTGACCTGCAGCTCACACGGGGAAAGGGACACGTAGACATGGAACCGGGGAAAGTGGCCCAGGCTACCCAGTGGGGCAGGGCTAACATGGCAGTGGTGACAGATGGCTTGTGCTCACCAAGGGAAGGGTCCCCGAAAGGGATCAACAGTCCCGCCAGTGAGAGCAGGTCTGGAAAGCAGGGGTGTGAGAGCAGCTGAGCAGGGTGGCTGGGGCAGGCACAGCGCCCAGTTCCTGGCAACTCCGGTCTCTTGGGTCCGGTTGTGGGACTGAGACGGGGAGCTGATGGACCTGGGAGGGGCTGGGCCCCGCTGGCAGTGAGCGCGGCGGTGAAGTCTCAGCATGTGTCTGTGAAGAGCTGATCCCATGGGTGGAGCACCGTAGAGCGCAAGGTAACTGACACCAAGCAGAGATGATAGGAACTGTATTATATTAGGATGCCACTTAGACATAACAGTAATCATGGACATTGGTGGCGGCTAGTGGAGGGGGCGTAACTGGGGCAAACAGCTGTGGGCAGCAGCCCGTCCTGTGATGTGTGAATTCAGACGTCCCCAGAGGCACACACTGCACAGATGGCTCCAGGACTCTCGACCAAGGGTAGGAGTGGGCAGGGGGCTGGGTCCTTGCCCTGTGCAAGGAGCCCTCAGGTGGGGGTAGTGATGGGGGCCCCTCTCGTAACTGCGAGAGGAACACACACTCCTGGGAACACACACTTTTAACTAGACGCCTTCTACTCCAGCTTTCTTTGGAATTATACTTTTTCCTCCCCAGGAAATTTTTGCAGGCCTTCACTGATTCACTCATTCATTTATTTATCCCATCAACACATAATAAGCACTTAGGAGGTGCCTCTGCAAGGCTCAGCCGTGCAGTTATGAATCAGACCTCCCGAAGCCTGCAGTCTTCTGGGGGCCAGAGAAGGCCATTTCTCTGCCTCAGTTTGCACCCAGGTAGACTTGGGGATCCCAACAGATGCTTCTTTCTACTCATGCTGGAAGGAATGAGCTGATTTCTGCAAAGGACTCCTCCAGGACTAGGGTGCTGAAGGGCTGGGCAGACTCACTGCGATGCACGCAGGCAACTTTAAGCTCAAATGAACAGCACCATGCACTCTTTGAAGAAGGAAAGGCAGGGAATAGGCAGTGTTGGGAGTAGACGGAACAAGGAGAAACTGTCTCCCCTTTGCTATGGGAATGAACTTGGACCTGCAGCAGCACCCATAACCGCCTGCCTGCCTTGCATCCCTCCTGGTCCAACCCAGCTGACCTAGGTGTGGGAGCCCATTCCAGACCCAGGTCAGAGAGGCTCCTTCCTGCCTAACATCTCGGGCAGCCTCCATGTCCATTCTATCGCCCCTGCCCCTTGCCCTAGTGGGCTGCTCCTTTGCTAAGGGGCAGGGATGACCCAGCCAGTGACCTGCACCCACTTCCATGAAAAAGATGTGGATGAACACTGGACCGCCTTCACTTCCAGAGATGAGCCTGGAACTGTGCGGGCAGCCACTCACCCTCTCTGTGCCTCCACCGCCATAGCTGCAAAGCAGGAGTAAGCACACAGGGGTTGGTGGGACTTATTGGTGTTCCCACAGGAAAGGCACCTGCTGCGTCTGGCACAGAGGGATGCCCACCGCCCACTGGTGCTGCCCTTGCTACCGTCACTGTTGTTGTCTGGGTATTCACTGAGACAGCCCCCTCTCTCGGCCTTGCCAGCGCCTCCCTGCACTGCCCGCAGCCCCTGGCGTCATGCAAGGAGCTTCCTGCCCCTAAATAGGCAGCCCGAGCACAGGGCAGCCCCTCGGCTTTGAGCGGGTTGGGTTCACGCGCAGCACCTGGAGCCCTGGGAATCCCTTTTCCTTCCACCAGGCCCGGTGTGCTCCACTTCCTTTCCCTGCAGCAGGGGTGGAGACGGGGAGCCACAGTGTACTTTCCACCAGGCTTTTTTACACAGTGTGAATAATTTTCCGCATTAAATAATTAAATGTAATAGCTAATACTACCCTTCCCACACGATGGCTTTATGCAAGTCATATAATTATTTTTTATCATTCACAGTGACTCTAAAGCTCTCAAGCGCCAGGCAGAAAAGAAACCTGTCACAATGTTGCAACAATACGCAGATCCCTGGGTACAAGAGGGAGGTGGGGAGGGCCCGTGTGTGCCTGTCTGCTGCACACTGCACCACCAGGTACCCTGTGGGCGCCCCACAATAAACAGTAATCAGGGCAATGCCACTCGCCCATCAGCTGCTAAGCAGCAGGCAGGGGCCTCGCTCCGCACAGCGCGGCCTCTTCTTTCTGTACCGATGTGGGGGCTGGGGCTGGAGTTGCTGTGTTTCCTCCCAGCCACCTCCCCTCCTTCCTGTTCCCTTTTCTACTCCTTTTACTGCGACGCGTGGTAAGTTTCTGGGCCTAGGGGGTTCCATGCCTGGTGGTCTCCCACTATAGGTTTCAGCTAAAATTCAACAGGAGGCAGCAGGGAACTCTCCCGAGCCAGCCTGAGGCCGCGGTCTCAGTGCAGGGAGTGGCGCTGGTCTCTGGAGCACCCAGGACCTCTGCAGGGGCATCTCAATGCTTTAGTGGGCGGGACGGGGATGCTAAGTGCCCTGCCCTGTGAGGGGCAGTCCTGCGCAGTGAAGAAGCACAGTGTCCTGCATGACTGGACAGACAGTTACAGTTGGCCAGCCGTGACGTCAGTCCTTATTCTGTCGGCTCGGACCTCCCCTCTCCCATTATCCTCTGCTTTTCATGTAGAATGAATTCTTACTTCTACTAAAACAGACTTTTCCCATTATATTATAATTAAGGAAACATATAGTTTTTTTTGACATTATGAGTATAGATGTGAATTTTAAGTTTCCTTTGAATTTTATTTAAAGGAAATTAAAGAGGTATTAATGTTATAAAATGTGTTACAAAAAGGAGCTTTGTGCCCAGAAAGGATTAAAGACCACTCTCCTAAAAGGATGTCTGTTACCATACAACTTTTTTTTTTTTCTGAGACAGGGTTTCTCTGTCGCCCAGGCTGGAGTGCAGTGGCGTCATTATAACTCACAGCAGCCTCAAACTCTGAAGCTCAAGTGATCCTCCTGCCTTAGCCTCCCGAGTAGCTGGGACTACAGGCACCTGCCACTGTACCTGGCCTCTGTACAACTTTTAAAAAGAAATATTCTTGTTTGCTTTTGAGGTTTTTTAAGCTGAATTTTCCAGGTTAGTGAGGAAATACAAAGTCATGCAATCCAAGACACGTTCTTATTTCTAATGGTGGTTTTATCCACACTGAACCTTGGCCATTAACCAGCCACTGAAGGTGAGCTCAGTGTCATCCCTACTGGATGTTACCCACAAAAGGCATCCCATGGAGGGACTTTTCCGAGTGCTCTCCCAGCACCTGCCGGGTAGTTCTGTGTCGGCAGAACTCTCTCATGCGCTAGAGGACGTTCAGCATCCTCAGGCCTAAATACTCAACATCAGTTTTGCCTCCCTGAGTCAGTGTGATGCCCCATGGGTTTCCAAAACTGTGTTCTGTAGAACATTAGGTCTGTGGGATGCTTATCGAAATTACAAAAAACCAATGAAACAAGACAAAACCATCACACAAGGGACCCATCCTCCAACAAGGCAGGAAACGTTCAGTCCTGTTCAGGCCAGTTCAGCTCTGGCCTGGGGTGAGCTCAGGGCCCATCGCATCTCACAGGCTCTGAACTCTGCACTGAAGCAGCCTGTCTGGTCACATTCGAGTGAGGACGTCCCTGACTTAGGTGACCCTGTAGCTGGGTCCTGCTGAACACTGCCCCGGGGGTGGCTCTGTGGGCCACTGTCTTCATCTACCATCTCTGCTCTCCCCCCAGAAGTGCAGCAAGGACCAGCTGGAGAGTGGCAAGCTCGTGGTGCAGATGGGGATTGCAGGCAGTGTCCTCGCAGCACGCTGGAGCCTTGATCCAGGGCTGAGGCTGCTGTGGGGAGGAAGGGCACGGTGCCGTCTGTGCAGGCCAGCTCTGGCGGGCTTTCGCTTAGGTGACACTGACAGCACTGGTAGGAGCAAGGTGCTCTGTGCCAGCATGTGGAAGGAGGTCCAGGTGGACAGGAACAGGTCCTGCTCAGAGACTATCCAGTCCTGCTGGAAGGACATGGCGTTTCCGTCAGGAGCTCTGGTTAAGTGCCAGAGGAGGGAAAAGGCATTCTGGGAGCTCAGAGGCAGTGGAGACTGCTTCTGGCCGGGCTGATCTGGGGAGGCAGCTTGGAGGACACAGCATTGGAGCTGGGCCCAGAAGGATGGTGTAGGGTGTCTACTGTCCGTTACCCGGAAAAGGTGGCCAGTGACCGTTCTTCCTGCATGCA
Organism: Cheirogaleus major; assembly: GCA_963574435.1. NCBI lineage: Eukaryota > Metazoa > Chordata > Mammalia > Primates > Cheirogaleidae > Cheirogaleus > Cheirogaleus major. The sequence continues at coordinate 19,062 of CAUYPO010044989.1, forward strand.
GCCCGGGGCCTGGGCAGGACGGAGGAAGACATAAGGCCTGGAGCACGCGTGGGCCCAGAGTGGACAGGGCACTGCGGAGAGGCCAGTGGAGGTGCTCAGGACCAATCAGAACCAGGAAGAAGGAGGAGCTTCTGCAGGGCCCAGGGGACAGAGGGAATCGGGGGGCCCCGGGAGGGGGGGTGGCTGGATGAGAGAGAGCTCGCAGCAAGAGCCAACGGTCTTGACACGTGAACGTGACCCAATCATGACTACTATCCTTTCGGCCCAAATCCTAAATCTTGGTCCCACTAGACTGCCACTTCCTTTTTCTTCAGTCAGCAGCTTAGACTGTTCTGGAATCCCGGCCCAAAGAGTGGTGCTAAACACAAAGCACTGAATTACCAAGACCCTGGCTTCTTGGAAAAGATGTCAAGGCACTTCCCTGCACTTTGAGTACGTGGGGATGCAAACTTCGTCCGCAGAAGGGACTCCAAGGGCTGCGCACCTCTTGCTGGTGGCTGGGGTTGTTCCCATTAGGCTGAGAGCAGCCACTGAGCCCCAGGGACGTGCCCTGAGCCCACAGAAAGCCCACAGGAGGTGGGAACTGAGCCCCAGGGCTGCCCCAGCAGCGAGGTGAGGGCAGATGGGGAGAGGGAAGACAGAGAAGGAATGGAGAGGACAGCGTGAGGGGGCCGTGCCGGCCCCTAGCTAAAGCGCTGCATGGGTTTTGAGAGCAAAGATCCTCTCAGCAATAGCGAAGTGCAGAAGGCCTGCCTTGGAAACTCCGCTTATGGAATCATGAGGCCTCTACAGTCAACCCTGCATAGCTGTGGAAAGGAAAGGGCCCTGGCTCCTTTGCAAATAGTCCACCAAGCCCTGGGAGGGCCTGGCATTTGAGGTCTTCCTGGCCAGGATTTCTAGTATGGGAGAAAGGGGAGCAGAGTTGGAGCCTCTGCAGTGCTCCTTGGGGGAGGACGCAGATGAGGGCAAAACTGTAAGAACAAAATGCAAGACCCCTATTCCCCCAGAGAGCAGGGCTGTGTTCTGGCCTCTCTCCACCCCTGCTCGGTTTCCAGAGGCCTGAGGACAGTTTCCTGCCCTCTGCAGCTGGTGTAGCTCACCGTACTTTCATCCTGGGAAGGTATTTTCTCCGTCCCCATCTCGTGTCAGTCTTCCTGGTTCTCGGCCTCCAGACCCCTTTTCTTCTCCCTCCTCTTCCCTTCTCCCCCCTTTCCTTTGATTCTGCCCCTTCTCCAGCTCCTCTTCTCCCAGGATGCAGAGGCTTCTGGGTAGGATTCTTGGAGTTTCTACCTTCAGAGGGAATACATGGCACTGACTCCTAAAATACATCTCCAGCTCAGATTGCCTATGTGACACTTTGCAACCTAATACATCCTTTAAGCTGGTTTCTTCCTATTCTTCTCTATTTCAGCAAAGGGCACTGCCCTTCCATCCACCTAGGGACAAGCCCGGAACCTTTGAGCCATCTTTGGCTCCTCTTCCTCACCTCTCATTCGATTTACCATCAAGCGGCAGTGCGACTCTGGCGACCTCACTCTGTGTCTGCCGTGGCGCTGCATTCCCGGAGCGGGCTGCTCCTTGCCAGCACCCCTCTCACCAGCCGATCTTCACTCAGCCAGCAATGGAAATCAGATTCCAGAACCCGCCGAATGGCCCATCCCCTGTGGTTTTCCAGGGCAGCCAGAGGAAACCCACACCCTTTGCTGTGGTCCTGAAGGCCCACCTGCCCAGCCCTCCTCTTCATCCCTGCTCTGAAGTCCCAGAACAAGCTTCACTGCCCCTGCCTCAGGGCCTTAGCTCTTCCCTCTGCCCAAAATGCTCTTCTTCTGGATCCTTTTCAACCGCCAGGGCTCAGTTAAACTGGTGCCTCCCTGACCTCCTCATCTAAACCAGGTGCCTCTTCCCCGCCTCTCCCCTGGTCCCCAGCACGGCATCCACCCCACTTGCAACTTCTTTATTTGTATATGGCGTTTCCTGCACTGCACTGTGAGCCCCATAACGACGGTACCATGCCTCAACATCACCACTGAGGTGCGCAGTAACTGCTTGTAGAAAGGAAAGATGGAAAAAGAAGTACAGATAAGTGGAATTACAGAGGGGCAAAAGTCAATCCAGTATAAAGAAAGATTTCCAAAAGAGCTGGCTCTAGAAATAGGGAGTCTCTAACTGCAGAAAGCAGAGATGTGTAGACATTTCTGCACTGATGAAGGATCATTGATCTTAATGTTTTCTGACGTTAATATTCTGACTGTCTTTTTTCCTCATGCTCCAGCTCTATAATTCTCATCCATTCATTCATGCATGCATTGAACTTTCACTGAACGCCTCCCACGGGACACAAAAATGAATATGAAACAGTTCTAGCCTTCAAGGAACTCAGCAATTTGATTTTTGTCTCCACAACTTGCAAGTCTTCCTGTTGCAAATGAGCACGCATGTGTGTTTGTGCATGTGTGTGTGCATATTCATGAATATGTGTGTATTCATGTGTACTCATGAATATCAGGCTACTGTTTCACTTTCCTGAGCCCACCTCTCAGGCGACTGTCCCCTCTCCTGAAAGTACCTGTCAATGCAGACTTGGAATGAAAATCCAGAAGGTCCAAACCAACCTGGGGACACACAGGGGGCATGGACAGAACAGCCAAACGAGAGGTGAAGGGGGACAGGGCCCCAGCGGGGGCAGAAGAACAGGAATGGAAGGAACACATCAGGGTCCTCAGAGCTGCTGCGTGACAGCAGCTTGCCTCTGCTTGTCTCTGCTCTTCTGATGAGGGAGAGACTGACACTTGCGGCCCACAGAGTGCAGAGGCAGCTCAACCTGTTTGCATTTCTTGTTTTGATGGGGATGTGGTGCAGAGTTTGACTTTTATTTTCCTTAGAGACAGGGTCTCACTCTGTTGCCCAGGCTGGAGTGCAGTGGCGCGATCATAGCTCACTGTAGCCTTGCACTCCTGGCCTCAAGCGATGCTCCCACCTCAGCCTCCCAAATAGCTGGAACTACAGGTGTGTGCCAACATCGTAGTTAATCTTTAAATTTTTTGTAGAGATGGGGTCTTGCTATGTTTCCCAGGCTGGTCTTGAACTACTGGCCTCATGCGATCCTCTTGCCTTGGCCTCTCAGAGTGCTGGGATCACAGGTGTGTTCACCTTGCCTGGCCACAGTTTGGCTTTTGAGTCACCTAAACCTGCATTAAGATCCCAGGATTTTTGTGAGGATTACACGAATTAATATTTGTTAAGACGCTCAGAGCTGTGTGGGGCACATAATAAGCATGATACTAAGCGTTTGTTATAAACAAACAATAACAGAAAAAAACTAGCTCTGCAACCTTGGACATGCTACTTAGCCTTACTCTGACCTTCAGTTTCCTCAGATGCAAATGGGAGACTATAATATTTGTCATATGGATCGAATGAGATAAGGAGTAAACTTCTAGCCCAATGTCTGGCTCTTCACTGACAATCTATGTACTTCCTTCCCTGCTTTGCTTCTAAATGTTACGGATACAAATGGGTCAATGTGTTCATTGATTGCTGCTTTTAAAGCTGGAATATGAACAGCAGGCAGAACAGCAGGTTGTCCAGGGATGAATGAGGTGCTGAGCTGGAGACACTACAAGACTCTAGAGTCAGGCCCGGCACGTCTGGACTCACCCGCCTGCCTGTGCTCACAGCCACGTCCCGGGTGCCAGGTGTGTTGCCTACTGCACTGGGCACTCAATGAAGCAGTCGCTGGGTTGTCAGCGAGCTTCACCCCTCAGCACAGCACTAGCCACGCACCGCACAGGCAGAGAGGTCTTGAAATAAAAAATATGAAGAATGACAAAGCCTAGCAGATGGAGGAGGAGCTGGAACCCTGTAAAGCCACAGCCCGGGGAGTGGCAGTTTTAGGCTTGAGTAGCATGGTTTATGCTGTGTCTCACATGACTCCACCTCAAAGATGCATCAAGATGAGCCTTGAAGGTATATTGTGAGGTGAGGCAGAAGTCTGGCTGAAGGAATAGAATGAATGAGCTCAGGGTAAGAGATGACAGAACAGCAGGACTGCAAAACGATCCATTTTAGCATGGTTATGGAGAAGGACACTCTGAGGCTGGAGGAACTGAGTTCCAGGGTTGGGTGCAAACTCCTCCGGCTCTGGGATGCGGCCCAGTTTGCCCTGGACGCACCTTCCCGAAGCCTTAATCACTTTGCAGGCATGACCCGTCCAGTCTTGCCACGACCTGGCAAGCCAGGCTTCCTATTTCACAGAGAAGCAGACACGGGGGGACAGTGTTTCTGTGAGCTTCCTCTCCCCCACCCAGCCCAGGCTCATTCAAGGTGATGCGGGGGTTGGGGGGGGGACCTAGGCCTCCTGGCTCTCAATCTACCAGAATTTTCTCTTTGGGTGGGATCTGGGGGCAACAGATGATTAAGCAAAGAAATAAAGTGAAATTTACTTTGTAAAAATTAAAACCTCGTATAAATACTGTGTCATGCAGAGGGGTATGGCTAACTTCAAATCGCTGGAGGAGGGCAGTTCCTGGTGCGTGGTGTGGTCAGAGGCACTGGTGAGGCTGGACGGAATGTACACTGCAGCCGGCAAAGTCAGTATTTAGTAAAAATTAACCAGGTTTCTAAAAGATTCTCGGTTTTCAAAAAGAGAGAATGGCCCCAATTTGCATCTTTTCCTACTGATCATCTCACTTTCCAATTCATTCTTCTGGTCCTTTACTGGGCTTTAAAGAAAGAGTCTTCTAATTTCTCTCAACAGCCCAAGGAAGAGTTTAAGGAAATTGGAGTCTCTCCTGCCCTCGGGACCTGCTGGACTCATGCCTGTTGGGTCCTGCCAGTCCCTCGGTGGCTGCGCTGATGCATTTAGAGGGATTCTGGCCCTGTGCTCTCCTGTGGGGCGGTGCGGGGCCTTGGTGGCATTTGCCAGGCCTCTCCTTATGTTGACAAGCCCCCTCTCTGGCACAGGCTCATGAACCTTCTTCTCCTGTGGCTGTTTCCACACAAAAGCGACATGTAGGAGCCTATCCTTCGGTATGCCACCTACCAGCCTCTTCCCGGAACAAAGAACACGTCTGATTATGCTCCGAATTGACACCCTGGCCTGAGCAAGAAAGCAGGCCTGGCTCATGGTTGGTAAAAATGTTTTCTCTTCCCTGGTTCAGACAAGTAAATCTGCTATTTGACTTGGGGCTTGAACTGTCTGCTGAGGTTGTCCTCCCAACTTGTCCACCTGCCAGGTGAACGTCAGAACCCTGGTCCTTTTCCTGGGAGCAGCTCACCCCTGGACAGAGGACTCCAACACATAAAGCAGCGGCTCCACACCCGGGCAACTGGCCTCAGCCTTGGAAGCCCCCTTTGCCCCGTACAAGGCACAGCCGCCCTGGAGCGCCGCACGCCGGCTGGAGGGTGTGGATCACGACATCTTCAGGTTGTGTGAGGAAAGCTGTTTGCCAAAAGGAGCCCAACGCTGGATCTTTAAAGAAAGAAGGTTCTAGACATTGACAGAGTGCACAGAGCAGACGCGGAACTGGGCTGCTGAGCTCCTCTGCTGCAGTGAGCACTCCCAGTGCACCCACCTCCCCACCCGAGCTTTCCCTCTGCCTGTCCACGCGTGAGCTTAAAGCCCCAAGTGGAAAGAAGTTAGCCGATGAGGACCACTGTCCGTCTTGGCCAAGCCCTCGGGGATCCCCCAGTACTCCTCACCTTGGCAGGGCCTGTGCCCCCATGTCAAAGCTGACAGTCATTCTCAGGAGGGAAAGCCATGCCTAAGGACAGAGCATGCAGAGGAGAGATGGCCCCACACAGGCACGCCTGGATGCAAGGAAAGCTGCCTCTGTGCATGGCAAGTCCAAGGCCAGCAATGCCCTCTCCCAGGCCCAGAAGCAGAGCGGACTGGCCTTGGCTGGCACTCCGCGGGGCTGATCCTTAGGGCACCGTCTGAAAGCCCCCTGGCTCTTCTGAGAGCTGCGCCGTTGTGTGTGCCAGTGAGACCGAGCAGGCGGTGCTCTGGGAGTGGCCCCAACCAAGAGAGGGCATTTGACGCCATGGTCCACGCAGCTCTGATCTGGTAGCGCCTCATCACCAGGCTAGCGGCCAGTTATGACTTGTCCCTTGCTCCCAGCTGAGGGCAGTGCTGAGAGCCTCACTGATGAGGACGGGGAACCTCACCTCTTTCTGCCTCCCTCTGAAGCAGCCACGACTTCACTGCCCTCATTTCCTTTTTCCTGAACGATAACAGGGGCTTCAGAAAAGCCCCCAAAGCAGAGAAAACACAGTGGCGACTGAATTACTGCCCCACTGTCAGCTGATACCCTGAAAATGCTAGCCACAGCCTCTGTGTCTGCGGCAGGCCTGAGTCGCAGGCCTAGACTTTAGACAGCTCGCTGCAAGGCGGGCTGCCTGGCAGTGGAAGCCCAGGGGCAGGGCAAGGATGCAGGTGGAACGGGCTGGGGGAGCCGGGTTGTGGGAAGGCGGCCCCCACTCTGGAAGTGGCATCGAAGCCATTAGGCAGCAAGTCTCTGGCCAGCAACTGGGAGGTACAAGGACAAGGTTCTGCACCCTGGGGATGGGTCAGGTGAGACGAGGAAGGGGATGGGGGCTCTCAGGTTTCAGCGCCACACTAAAATGCTGATAGGAAACCTAGTCGGAACCCCAATGCACTGGGGAAAAGAGTGTCTGGGAGCTCCAGGGTTCCCCAGAGACACAGCCCAAATGGGCCTACAGCAGCAAGACCAACTGCAGACCCACGAGTGCTCCTGACGCACTCTCTGCCTCCCTCAGGACAGGCTGGAGCTGGCAGCAAAGAATCTGCAGGCCAAGGCCCTCGCAGCTGCCAGGGACAGGCGACTGGGGGATGGCCGGGGAAGGGATGGAGTCAGGAGAAAACTCACGCTGGGGGCCCAGTCTTGCCCTGTCAAGAGGGGGCTCCGTGACGAGTCCATTTCTGGCAGAACACTGCCAGATGAAGCAAGGGTAGGGAGCACGCTTCGCGAAGCTGGAGCAGCTGGGCTGAGGAAGCCAAGACAGACAGACAGAGGAGAGCGGACACTGGGACCGACGCGGGAAAGGGACAGGGCCTCGGCGGTGCTGCTGGCTGTGCAGGGCTACGTAAATGTATGTGAAATTAATTACAATAAATAAAATCCAAAAAATCAGTTCCTTGGTTTCAGTAGCCGCATTTCAAGCGTGCAGGGCCACAGCGGGCTAGTGGCTTCGTTACATTAGTGCGCGCGGAACACTCTAATCATCGCAGAATGTTCTGTTAGCGCTGGTCTAGAGGCTTCTTTCATCCCTTAGGTTTGAAATGCCTTTGGGTCCTAATTTGTCTGGTGACATGAAAGTAGGCCCTGAGGCTTCAGTCACTCTTATTCACGAAAGCTGGGCCAGGAGGCCAAGGGGAGTTTCCACTGGGACCGTTCTCAGGCTGGGGGGAGGACAAACAAGGATTTGATCACAGAGGCTGCCTTGGTGCCCCCTGGGGAGGCATGAGGGGCGGAGAGTCCTGCTGCTCCCTGAATGGGTGGTGGCCCTGCCGCCTCACAGCTCATGCCTGTGGCAGCCTGCCAGGAGGGGCGTCGTCAAAAACCTTCCGCCAGGCAGACCAACTCCTGCTGGGGAGACACTCGTATCCCTGCCTGTCCCTCATGGTCTTTTGCAGCAACCCACCCCCCCCACGTCCTTCTGAGACAGCGTCAACAGCAAATCCCAGCAGCCGGTGATATCGTCACTCTTGCTGGCACCTCGGCCTCCGCGAGATGGGGCGGCTGAGGCTCCGCGCTCGCCCTCCAGGGCGACACCTGCATGGCCCCCAGTGGCCGCAGCCTGGGGACTACCACTGTCACCTCAGGCAGAGGTCGTTTGGGACATTTAACAGGCATTATACTGAGTCTATGGATCAGTCTGAGGAGAAATGACATTTTAACAATATTGAGTTTTCCAGCTCATGAGCATTGATATATCTCTCCAGTTATTAGCTTGTCTTTGATTCTTCTCTCTAAAATTTTATAGCTTTCTCTGTAGAGGTCTTAGCCATTTTTTGTTAGATTTATTCTTAGGCACTGGATATTTTTCAGTGCTTATTGTATCTTTAAGGGTATCTTAAAAATTTCTTTTGCTGTCTTTGCTGGTGAACTTCAGTCCATAACAGGAGGACAGCCCAGCCCTCGGTTGCCTTCGGAGCATTCCAGCCAGAACTTCTGCTGCCGGCCGCCTGGTCCTGCTCCCTCCAGGCACCTCCAGGCAGCTGTCTTGCGTCCAGGGAAGGACTTCCCAGGTTTGCCGGAGGTGCTCACGTCAGTACCACCGTCACCCACCCGTTCTCTCAGACCATCCCCACAGAGTCCTGAGGTTTTGTGGGAGGCTGAATTTTTCTAAGCTGGTTTATATGCACCCCTAGATTTTGTGTAAAGATTTCTGTGAATAGAGAGTGGACACAGGGAGGGGCGCCTGGATTTAGGGCAGGGACTTATTAAGTCTGTTTTCCACAGTGTGGTTGAGTGCGGATGGAAAGGAAGACACTGGGAATGGCCATCGTGGTGACGACAGTGAAAGAATGAAGCAAGCAGACCCCCCGGCCACCACACCCACCGGCTAGTCACAGAGGCTAAAGGGCAAAGAAGCAAACTCGAGCAGGGACAACGTCAGATAACTGCCCCCCCCCCCCCCCCTTAAGACGAATACCGATCTCTGGCTCCCTGCTGCCTGGCTGTCCTTGCGCTGTGAACCGTGGGAGCCCGAACACATCTGTGCCGTGTGTACACAGTCACGCCAGCGACACATAGTGTGCTGCACAGAATCCCAGGGCATGGTGAGACTGGGAAGCTGTCATGGGTTTCAGGTCACTGTCAGAAGCCGCTGGTTCTTAGGCCAGACCCAGCTAGATACTTCTTCTAGAACTTCGAGTGGTTTCTGGTTTGGTTTTCTGCCTGAAAATTTGGGGGATGCTTTTCCTGGAGTCTATTTGTGAGTGAAGAAGACAGCTTAGGGAGAATCCAGGGACCCTGGCTCCACTCCATGCCACCCTGATCCCTCCCTTGCCAGAAGTCCCCTTATGGGAGCTCACGAGGGCCTCAGTTTCCCTTCTCTTTACACCACAGATCGACCCTGGTGTGAATGAGATGCAGATGGCTCCCAGGATGGTTCTCTTCCTTCTTTGGGAAAAGTCTCTCTTCTTTTGTTCCATGTTCTCACAATAGAAAACCAGGGATTGAGGAAACTAGGAGGCACTGCATGGTCAGGCCACCCCGACTGGTCACTTCCTAGGAAAGTGGCTCGTTCCTTGACTTGCAGGGTTTGGGTAAGTGTCTTTCAGGTGGAGGCTCCTGCAGGTGTCAGCTTCATGTGCTGTCTAGGGAAGGCTGCCCAGTACTTCTCCTGTGTGCATGGGACATGATTCAGAAAGTCCACTGCAGGGACCTACAGACTGCCACAGACATCGTCACAAACATAGCTGAGTCAACTGTGGGGTGACTCAAGACTTTGAAACATTTAAACCGTGTGTCTCATAACCCATTAGATGAAAATGATGCCCGTTTCCCCACTGAGAGGATGTCAGCTGAGACGGAAGTGCAGCTCGGCAGTGACCCACACTCCTGGCTCCCGGTCATGGGGCTGTGGGCAGTGGACCTGTCGGTGCTCCTGGGCCTGGGGCTTGGGACAGGGCCTTGTGCGGGAGATACTGTGGCCCTGAGGAAGGTGGCCAGGCCCATTCGGTGGTCCTCTCCACACCAGGACAAAATGTGTGCCCCTAAATGGGACCGGACTTGGACAGGAAAGTAGAAAAGAGCAAGTTTGCTTCCCCGGAGAAGGCAGGAAGCACCATGCTCCTCACCAGATCCTGCTCGCTGGGAGTCTTATTCTCTGCAAATCAGCCACGGTCCCTAGGCATTCTTGAGTAAGGGGAAGAATCAGCACTGTAAGGAGACTGACTGTCTTATCTTTTAAATTCCCCAAAGGTTATTTCCCTCTTTCTTAAAAACAGCTGGCAGAGCTCTGGCAAGGAGAAGTGCTGGCTGACAGCTCGGCGTGGTGGAAATCCGTGGACTACAAGGTCAGAGGGGCTAGATTCCAATCCCAGTCCTGCCGCTGATTAGCGGTGTAATTAACACTGGGCAATTCATTGCTCCAGCTTCACTTTCCTCCTTCCTTCAATGGGGTGCAAATACCCATCTCACAGGGTGTTTTGAGGATTACACTCAACGATGTATGTATAGCACATGATACAGTGTCAAAAATGTTAGTTGAATATGAATTCAAAGCAGGGTATGGATATCTGGTCAACGAACATGGACACAACAGCCAAGGAGGACCCTTCCCCACCCCTAATCAGTCCTGGGACCAGTAAGAATTTGAATAAAAACAGGAGACATCACCAGACTCCTCCTCGGGCCTCCTGCTGACCTGTGCTGCCCGGGAGAACTACTGAAGGAGGGGAGGGGAAGGCTCGGAAAGCAGGAGGCATTTTCTTGTCTGCAATTGCATGATTTTCCTTCTCATCGCTCTCCAGAAGGTGCTAGAGCAGCCGGGGGACTGCTGAGTGGCCTCCCTCAGAAGTAGCTGCCCTGGTGTTGAATCCCAGGCCAGTGGACATGGTGACTCTGACCTATCACACGAGGACAATAGCGCTGGGCTGGCCAGGAAGGGCACAGATAATCCAAAGTGACAAGCAATCCAAACTTCCCTACTCTGCCTCGTTCAGCCAATGGGTTCAGTCTTCTCTCCCTTACAAGGAGCAAGGTGATGTGCAGGTAACTGCTCTTCCTGCATGGGCGGCTGTGAGTGAACAGGTGCCCCCGGGCAGGAGCCCTGAGCCCCACGAATTTGCAGCCCTGGCCGACGTTCTTACACGAGGTTGGTCTGTGGGGCTGGCAGAGTGGGCAGAGGGTAGAACAGAGGCCAAGCGGATCTAGGGGGCTGGGCCGGAGAGGTTTGGTCTGCCAGTCTGTACGCACACTTTCTTCTAGGTTATGTACTGGGGGAGGGGCCAGAGAGGGATGAGAAAAGGGGGAGAGGGATTATCCTCTGCCTTTGCTAGAAGGAGAGGCTCAGCTCAGGGAGGAATCTCCTTCCTGCACGTCTCAGCCAGGTCCAAGACCCTGAGCTGAGAGTCTGTTTTGAGGGTGGCTCTTGAGGTGTAGGAATTGCAGCATTTGTCCCGGACAAGGGGTGGTCCTTCACAACAGCTTCTCCCCACCTCCTGCTGCCACGCCCGCACTCCCAGCCCTTCCTGCCCGGCCCTGCAGCCTGTGAGGCCTACCTTGGGTTTAAAGGCAATGAGCTTCAGGATCATCTCCACGGTGAAGAGGCCGGTGAAAAGCATGTTGAGGATGTTCATGGCGATTTTGAACAGGCAGCTCTGGCCGTAGTGCTGCACAGGGAAGGGAGCCGTGAACACGGGGCAGGGCTGCCTCTCCTCTCCCCGCCTCAGTCTCGTTTTCTCAGAGCCCTCATGGAAACAGCGATCCTCCTTGGACCAACCCCCGAAGGCCACCCACTTCCCACGGGCAGTCGGGTGGACTCAGGGAGCACCCACATTCTTCCCTGCTCGCCGTCTCTAGAAACAGAGGTTGGCAGCGTGATGGACCGTGACGATTTTGTGGAGAGCTCTGGATCAGGAGAGCTGGGCCACAAGCTGGCCCCTGAAGACAGGTGGCTGTGGGACCACCCAGCTCACACCACACCTCACACGCTGAGCTCAATGTCTCCGTTCTGCGTTTCCTCCCCTCTCCCTTCCATCAACTCAGAGTCCTACGGATTCGTTCCTGAGGCCCCAGAGAGGAGGGCACTGTGAGAAGGGACGCTCATCTTTCTGCCTCCCTTGGCGACCAGGAAGAGGCAATGAGCTGGCCCTGCTGCCACCTCACACTTCCTGCCCTCTCGTAGCCACCCACTCCCACAGGCATCGTGGGACGGGCCCCTTGGACTGACCTGCATGGCCAGGCAGATGGTGTTGAGCAGGATGAGGACGAACATCAGGTACTCAAAGTAGGTGGAGTTGACCACGTACCACACCTTGTACTGGTGCTGGTTCTTGGGGATGTACCTTCGCAGGGGCCGGGCCTTGAGGGCGTACTCCACGCACTGCCGCTGGGAGGGTGGGGGGTGGGGCAGGGACAGGACAGAGGGGCGTTAGCTACCTGGATGAGGTGAGGGATGGCAAGGAGGGTAGGATGTCGATGAAGTCACACGCCTGGGGGTAGGTTCTCCAGAAGCCAGAGATACCACCTACTGCTCTAGCTCACCTACAGGTTTGAGAAGGTGTTTGGAAAATGTTTGGATTTTTTGCCACTCCCTTAATCAAGGATAGAGTCTCTTCTAGTCCAAACTCCTTGTCTAGATCAGAAAGGAGCAAGTGTCTCTTTTTCTCACCTTGGTGATGCCTGCATGACCCCTGTGCGCTTGCTGCCTGACTGAGGCTTGGTCTTCCCACTGATGAGTCCCTATGTCACAGACTCAACTTCTCGTTCCTGTCCTCAATCAATCGTCCTTGTTTGCAGGTGTCCATAAGATCAGAAGACACAGCCCACTGATGGGAGGAGATCTGGGCTAACTGGACTCTCAGGCTTCCAGCGAAGGTCCAGTCCATTTCTCCACACTGTGCCAGATTCCCAAACCAGGGGCCAGATCACCCTGCCTCCTCTCGCTCCCCCAGCCTCGTGTCCAGTCCCTGTGCCTCCCCACTGTCACCACCTTCTACTCTCCCACCTCCGCTATCAGAAACCTGGCACTGGGTCGGGTCTCATCATCCATCATTTCCACCCTCTAACTGGCTTCCCTCTTCCTTGTTTTATCTTCAACCCACAGTCTGCGCAGCAGCCAGAATGTCGAGTCTAAATCTCAGACGCAGACATGGAGGCCCACAAGGGGTTCAGCCGCCCGATTAACATCATGTGGACTGTCATGTATGACTGAGCCCTGTCCCTTCCCACAAGCAGTCCTATTCCCAGGCAGGGATGCATTTCCCCAGGGACTCTCCCCACCAGGAACCTAGCTGGGGAATGGACCTCGGTGACTACATCTACATCCCACCCTAGCAACCCTGAGTCACCGACGGTGCTGCCGGCTGTCCCTCATGGGCCACCGGAACCTGCCGTAGACTTGGCATCACCATTTAACTCTCACTTAATCCCTTTTCTGTCCCCACCTCTTGCACGGGCCTCTGCGTTTTACTTAAGAAACCATGTAAGACTAGTTTCCCAAAGCCCCAAAGCACTGACTTCCTTGAAGTTCTAGTTTCTCTCCTCTGTACCAATGGTGCCACCCACCTGGGTACTTGCTAACTTGTCAGCTTCTCATAGGGCATAAGACTCTTTCCACAAAGCCTATCACAGAGGACCCTTAAGTCAAAGTTTGACACATATTTTCTGGCTGGATGCATTTGCCAGATCTGGGGTTTGCAGGGATTTGCATTTCTTTTGCACAGGCGCCTCCGAAAGACTGAGACCATGTGTCTATACGGCCCTTCACTCTCTGCTGCCACCGTGGCCCGCGAGCCCTGCGCCCCCTTCCCAGGAGGCTACCTGGTTCTTATCCAGCTCACAGTTCTTGTACTCCTGCTCGCCCTGCTCCTGGAAGGTCACGATGACGAAACCAACGAAGATGTTCATCATGAAGAAGGCGATGATGATGATGTAGATGATGAAGAAGATGGAGATCTCCACGCGGTAGTTGTGGATGGGGCCTTTATCTTCTGTGTGGGAGTCGATGGAGCGGTACAGCAGCCTGGAGGGGAGACAGGGCCCACGGAGGGAACTAGAGGCGCAGTGTCACCTCTGAGGAGTGGTGGCACCACTGCCCTGGGGATTCCTGGGATGAGGGTGCAGGAAATAGCTCTAGGCTGGAGCCAGAAGGTCTAGGCTCAAGTCCTCAGCCTGGCCACTTGCTGGCCGTGTGACCTTGAGCAAAGTGCTCAATCTCTCTGAGATTCAGATTCTTCCTCTGTAAGACGGAGACAATAATTCCTGACTCTCCTACCTTGCAGGGTAGTTGATATGATGTATGCGAAGGTGCTCTGACACTGTGAAAAACCATTTAAATGTAACATAAGTCATGGATATTGATTGCAAATACTGGAAATATTGGTAAATACTGAAACAGCTTTGCAAACCGGCATGGACTCAGAGGATGTTAGAGGGAACATAAAATAAATCTCTCTGAGAGCAAATATCCAGTTAGATAAAAGTACTGATGTGGCAAAGCTTATTCAGACCGTCAGCGGTGGTTTGGTTTATACCTAAGCGGTTTGTTTACAAATGCACATCATCCACTCAGGCCTGTGCTGTGCCCCAGGAAGCCTGTCACTCTCAGAGGTCAGGGATCATCTCCTCCCTTCCTCTGTAACCCTGCACGGTATTTGGCTGTTCTCTGGGTATCACCTATATTTTACCATATAATAATGGCGACTCTCATCTAAGATCCATGCACTGTTGTTGACTTAGAAATATTGATAGGATTTTCTGATTTTTTACGTTGTAATTTCACTGGAATACATATTGGGGGAAAAGCAGGTGTCTATACCAAGCCATCTGGAGCACGGGCAGCAGAGCTGCCTGGCGGGGTGACCAGCGTGCGAGGCCACGGCTGGCCCAGGCGTGCACACGCAGCCTCCGCAGAGGGGCCGGAGCGTGCCCGCACTGAGCACGTCGACCAGGCTTTCTCCATGGAGCTGGGCTAGAGACGAGCACAACAGAGACACTGCAGCCGTCTCCGCCCACACTGAGTGCGCGCTGGGAGTGGTCATCTCACATCCCATGGTGGCCAAAGGGCCCACACTAGAGAAACGCTTCCTGTGCCCCACTCCCTTGGGTGCCATCAGGGTGGTGACAGAGACCCTGACATAGTGGCTCTTGCTGAGGTTGGAAAGAGAGCTAAAAAAAAAACCTCAGTTTTGGTGGAAGCTTCTAAAATGGTAACATCTGGCTGGACATGGTAGCTCATGCCAGTAATCTCAGCATTTTGGGAGGCTGAAGTGGGAGGACTGCTTGAGGCCAGGAGTTTGAGACCAGGCCTGGGCAACATAGTAGTGAGACTTTGTTTCTACCCCCCCAGAAAAAAAAGAAAAAGAAAAAGAAAAAGAATTAGCTGGGCATGGTGGCACATGCCTGTAGTCCCAGCTACTCAGGGGGCTAAGGTAGGAGGATCACTTGAGCCCAGGAGTTCGAGGCTGCCACAGCACTCTGGCTTGGGCGACAGAGCGAGACCCTGTCTCAAAAAATAAAATGGTAACATCTTCAGCAGTGACTGTGGCCTACAGGTGGCTCTAGACATACACCCTCATTGCCTGGGGAGGACCCAGGTAATTAGGACTGGGAAGGTGTGCAGCATATTGACAGATATCAACAGAACTTGAGGACTGGCTGGAGGGCCACTGTGTTGGCCCTCTGATGTTGGGGACAAGGCTGTGGTCTGCTCACTCACTCTGGCCACCCCTCGAAGGTTGAGACTGTGAAGAGGGCCATCATGGCTGCCAGGACATTGTCGAAGTCGAACTTGCTGTTCTCCCAGCTGCGGGGCTGGATGATGGGGTGGTCAACCTCCCCGTCCTTGTACGTGATATAGTTACCCCTGAGAGGAGGAGAAAGAGTTAATTCTGGACCCTCCCATCCCCCTTCACTCCTGACCCACCTGACCCCTGCATGCTGGAGACTGGCCAGGCTTGAACCTCAGCGTCCCAGCCATTTGGAAGCACCTCAGTGCATAGAACCTTCAGGAATAGAAAAGGTTACATGTCCTGTCAATAAGACCAGATGACGTATGGGTGAAAGCCCCGGTGTCACTGTGGTCTGAGAAAGAATGAGCTGTCCATCCTTTCTAGCCAAGTCCCCAGCTTCCCAAGTCTGATCGGCCAGGGTGCTGGCCACCCTCCTGCCGTGACTCACTTGCATTCCGCCTCGGTCTGCTTGGAGCTGTCCGAGCAGGTGTAGAGCTTTCCCTGGAGGGCAGAAGGACAAGATTAGGGTTGTTCATCCATCAATGAGTCAATAAAAAAATGATTCTCGAGCATCTCCGTAGCCCAGCATGGAGCAAGTGGCCATGGGTAGCACGCAGAGTCCAGATGGAGAGGACACAACTCCACAGATAGAGCAGCGCCACACACAGGGCCACAACTGCCACCAGAGCGCAGAAACAGAAAGCTCTACTCCGTGGAGAGTGGACTCTCTGGGAAGGTCTCATGAGGACGGCAGAGGCAGAGCTGGGCTCAGAGGGATGAACTAGATGGAGGACGGTGCAGGTGTGCATGGTAGCCTGAGGGTGCAGGGGAGAATGCTTCCGGGGGAGAACAGCAGAACCCTTAAAGGGTTCAGGCAGCAAAGAGCAGAGCCCCAGGAGAACTCTGGCCTACTTGTAGCTGAGGGCCTTGTCAGGGGGCGGCGGGAGCTGGCCTGGACAGGCGCAGGGCTCTGGAAGCTGGGCAGTGCAGGGGCACATGAGGCTGCTGGTAAGAAGTCACCGCTGTGGGTTTTCAGCAAGTGACTGGTGTGGAGGTTCCAGAGGATGAAAGTCCCTCTCCCTTTCTTGCTAGGAGGAAGGGCAGTGACCTGGCGGACAGGCAAAGCCGAGGGGGCAAGGGGCCTCTGCCTGGAGGAGCCAGGCCTCCTTCCAGCCATGTCCTCATCCTGTCTGGGAGCTTGAGTCGGGCTGCGCATGGAGGTGACATCCATGCCAAGTCTGACCAGCTACCGTCCTGTCTTTGCTACATCCGCCAGTCCCCTTGCTGGGAATGCCGACGGGAGGGGCAGGCAGCAGGGCCACACACCAGAGCCAAGGCCGTACCTTGAAGAGCTGGACCCCGATGCAGGCGAACATGAACTGCAGCAGTGTGGTGACAATCACGATGTTCCCAATGGTCCGGATGGCGACAAACACGCACTGAACCACGTGCTGCAGTGGGAAGGGGGTGGGGGTGGGGGTGGAATACGGCTTCAGGAGACAGCTGCAGCCTGAGCTCCAGCCAAGCCGCGGCCCTCTCCGGGAGGGAGCACAGCGGCCCCTTGCCGCAGTGGGACAAATCAGGCCGAGGGGCAAGGCAACCTTCCCAGGGTCACGTGGGGAGTGATGGGCCCTGATGAGACACCAAATCCCCATTGGACACTAGGGACTGCAAGGACAAGAGCCCTGCTAACCTCTCATTTTACAGTAGTAGGAATCTGGGTCGCATCCCGCGTGGGGGCACAGGGTTCATGTGGGGCCGCCCCTGTGCGGCTCTGCCTAGCGATCAGGTCTTGAATGCTGCCTCTGCGATTATGCTGTTCATCATAGAACCAGGCCACAGAGCGGGGCGGTGTCCAGGCTCCAGCACAGCAGCCACTCGGCCTGACTGTCACCCCTCCTTCCACCCAGCCCTCGCCTTTGTGTGCTCCCAATGACCCACAGGCCAGAAGACGCCGCATCTCACCTTTAGCCCCTTGGCCCTGTTGATGGCCCTCAGGGGCCTTAGCACTCGCAGAACTCGCAGGATCTTCACGACATTGATGGCGCTGGACCTGGGAGGGAGAAACAGGCGAGTGGTGACTTCTGCGTCTGCTGGAGCAGGAGACAATGTGCTGTGGTGTCCGGACCGGCAAGTCCGGGCAAACCTGAGAGGAGGTACAGTCTGTCTTGGGGACTCCCCAACTCTGGGACTATTCTCGACTCTTGTTTCCCCCCTGTAAGAGCCTGGAGCTTGCCTGTGACCCTGCCCGTGAGTAAATAACATGAAAAGCAACTAACCACAAGTCATTAGCGATCTCCCGTGCTACTCACGGGGCACCTATAGGGTCAAAGAGGGGAAACTCGGAGCAAGGCCACCTGAATTCAGACCCCAGTGTAGCCACCTGCCGGCCAAATCACCAAGGACAAATTTCCTACCTTTTCTGTACAATGGGGCAGTAATCAGCTCAGAAGGTGACTGCAAGGATTACGTGGGAATTTTACGTGAATCATCTAGCCGCCCGTGTGCTTGGCACATATCAGGAACTGAACAGATGGAAGCGTCTGTTCTCGTGCCTGCTGAAGGCATCACTGTCCCTAAAGAAACACTACACTAACTGGGGCGTCAGGCTTGTGGCTGGAGGTGGAGGGTGTGGGGAGGAGGATTCTTGGTGCTCATGTCCATCATACCTGTGTGCAAAACCCACTCTGCTTCATAGCACATTCCGGGCTCCAAGAAAGAGCGGTCTCCGCGCACCACCGGCGCCATGCACCTGGGAAGCCAAGGCCAATGAAGCCAGAGCTTCTGGGGGCCCCAGGCTACTGCTACTCCCCAGGGGAGCAGAGGCGGAGGGGAAGGCAAGACGCCTGGACGATTTGCGGAGTCACGTGCATCCCACACAGGCTTATTGACTGCGCCAGGCTGGTGAGCAACTCTGAAGCACGCTCCAACCTCACATGCTACTGTCTGACGAGACGCCCTCGCGAGCATCTGGAGAGCCCGACTTCCACTGGGGGACCTGGGGGTGTGCGCACGTCAGCAAGGCTCAGCTGGCTGTCTGCAGGGCCAGGTGGCACACTCAAGAGGAGCTGGCAGAAAGATGCGATTTCTCTGGTGCGTGGCTCTTTCACTCCAGAAGATTCAGAGGGCATCCCTACCTAGCACTGCGTCTCTCCCCACAGTAGCTCTGGGAGGGAGGCAGTTTGCGTGGAATCACATGGAAGGGATTTTAAGGCCAGACGGGGAAAACACAGGTTAAAGAGGAGGAATTCTTGGTTCAAGGTTAAATATGATTTAGCAGTGGTGCTGGGATTAGAATCTAAACATGTAGGCTCCCAGGCAGAAAATCTGGGGTAATCGAATTGATCACAGAAAAGGGTCTCTTTGTCAAGGCCCTATCCCCACCTGAGCCCGGCTGACCACGACAGCACCCTTGGGAAGGGAGGCCCAGGAACCCTGGGGCTTAAGCCTTTCTCTGCCATCGTTGTGACCTTGAACAAGTCTCATGATGTCCGGATCTTCAATTTTCCCATCTATAAAATGGTGATAGCAACACTTGCCCTACCTACTCCATAGTTTGTGTTCTGTGAGGGCTGTAGAAGAATGTGTATGGGAAAGTGCTTCGAAAGTTAAAGTGCAGGATTCACACTATCAGCTTTTAGAACCTGGTAGAAACTAGTAATCAGATCCTTTTAAACCAGCAACCCTGTCTGTATAAGGAAATCACCTGGAAAGGTTTCAACACTTCTAAAGCTCGGACTGTATCCCAGATCAATTAAGCCAAAAACTCTGGGAGTGAGATCCAGGCAAATGTCTTTTTTTTCCTTAAAGCTACCCAGGTGATTTCTCTCTCTCTCTCTCTCACACACACACACACACACACACACACAGGCTTTAACTGTAGAGACAGTAGTGGAGGGTGGACCAGGAGGCCAGGGCAGGCCATAGCAAGGCCAGACTCGAGGGTGCAGGGCAAATGGCGAGAAGGTAGGACAGTGCTGGAGATACCTGTTTCTTAATAACTGGGCCTAGCCCTGCCCGTCACAGCAAAACCCAGGCATTTCAATATACTCCTGCTGGATCAGCATGCCCTCAAGTGTCGCGGCAGTGAGGACATGATACAGAAAGTCAAAGCCGCCATGTGGCACAACCTCAGAGGCCCCGGCCTGTTCTCATCAGTCACACTGCCCTACTCACTGTATGCCAAAGGAGACGAGGGACACGCTGACCACCAGCAAGTCCAGGATGTTGAAGTAGTTCCGGCAGAAAGAGCCCTTGTGCAGGAAAGCCCCGTAAGCAGTCATCTGCAGGGAGCACAGAGAGACAGGTGTGGGTGGCCCTAGCCAAGCTCCAGAGACCCCTCACACCACCCTTTCCTCCCACAGCAGCCCTTGGGCAGGCCCCCAGCACTCCAAGAGGAACAGGAAGGACCAGAGGAAGAGATGCCAGGCCAAGAAAAGGCTCTGCAGCCACCACACAACCACCAAAGAACCCCCGGCTCGGGCCCTGCAAGTGGCTCCTTGCACCCATCAGAACATGCTAGACTCTTCAACACTACATTCAAAGCCCTTTCGCATGGGCCTGCTGCCCTCTAACTGTGCGTGCTCCTGCAGGCCCGTGCTGGGTTTCCCTGGTGCACACTTCCCGCGTCCTCTCCAAGCTCTCTCGTCCGCGGCCAGCCCAGGGCACCAGGCATCTGGGGGAGGGAGGGAGCATGCCCAGCAGAGTGACCAACTTCCCTGCCTGGATTCAGCAGGCTCTGTCACTGGAAGTTCCCCCATCTTAGATAAACTGGGCACTGGTCACCGTAGTGTCCTGGGAGGAGGTCTACCGACAACTCTGGCAATGAGCATCCCTCCCCTCCAGGCCTCAGTGGGTGCTGTGATCCGTGCCAAGCACTCCAATCCCGAGTCTGCTGTCCGCTTCCCGAAGGCACCTGGGCCCTGAAGGCGCAAGGGCTGTGTGTTCAGAGGGGCAGCGTGGCGCAGCGGCTGAGAGCACAGGCTCAGGCCAGACAGCCTCGGTTGGAACCCAAACTCTATCACAGTTTATTTGTGTGACCTGGAGCAAGATACTTAACTACTCTGTGCCTCAGTTTCCTCATCTGAAATGAGGACAATGGTGATACCTCCTATAGGGTTGTGTACACTGCAGAGTAATTACATACAAACCCTCAGACCACCACCCTGCGGAGAGCAAGCGCCCTGCAGCCTAGCTGTCACTAGAGCGTGGGTGTGAATTCTGGGCTCTTCCTGTATGAGGGCAGTTCTGCCCCTCATCTATGAAGTGGGAGGCTCACCTAGGAAACAACATGAAAGCCCTTTGAAAACTTTAGAAAGAGAACACATGAGATGATGCCTATTACAAGGCCCTACTGCCGTCATGTCCCCAGAGCCCAGCACAGAGCCTGTGCCGTGGGTACCTAGCAAATGGCCTTTCCGGCCTTCCCTGTTCTGCCAACTCGAATGGGCCAGTGGATATCCAGGATGAGGGCCCAGAGAGGCCAGGGCCGTGCAGCGCCAGCCAGAGGGAAGCACGTGGGGCTGCTGGCTGAGAGCGGCTCCCTGGTCACCCAGGGTCCAGTTTTTCTCTTTGCAATCAGAGCATGTCCAGGGCAGTGTGTCCACAGAGCCATTGCAAAGCAAACATAGGGGGAAACAAGCAAAAATAGCTCTTGCAACCTAATTCCTTCCATTTATCTCTTGCTGCAGGGGGTCCCGGGGGACTCAGGCACCTGTGTTCTGCACGGTTTTTAGAAGTAGGAAGATGATACAAAGAGTTGCAGGGGAATATGGCCACAGATCTCTCCTGAAGGCTTGCCTTCTTTGTCTTCTACGTGACAGTCCCTTGTGTTACTCAGGCCAAATGTTGTGGTCCTAGGGGCCTTTTCTTTTTAGGGTCCAATACCCCCAGGTCCTTCAACTGTTCCGTGGATAGCCATGGTTGTCTGTGCCACAGCACGGCGCCGGGCCCTCAGGCCAGGAAGGGGCCCCGAGGAAGGAGGTGCAGGGACGTGCACCGCGGCTGGGGGTTCTACTCGGAAACACACTGAGCACAGAGGAGAGCAGAAGACGGGGGGAGGGCAGGTAGACAGGGAGGGGAAGACTAGGCCATGACGACGCCTGCAGAGACCTCACACTTCTCGCATGGCAACCCTGGGGGAGAAACAGCACCATGGAAATCCACAAGGGGAGCTCTGCTGAAGGGTTCTGAGAATTGGGCCTCAGAACTTTTCTTGTCCCGGGGAAGCACTCTGGGCATCTGTGTGCCTCCCAGAGTCTGACGTTCAGGAGTCAGGGAGGCTCACCAGGGAAGGGGTCTCCCGCAGTGCGTCTCAGTACAGCCACACAACTCTGGGTTCCCTCTCCCCACCTCCAGATCTACTCTCCAGAGTGAAAGGGGAGGTCGGAGCCGCATACTCTTGGTTAGCTGGACCCAGGAACGAAAGCTGGGATCTGGGCAATTGAGCCTCCCGGGGACAAGGACACCATGGAAGGTACACGGAAACTGCTCAGTATGCATCTAGACGTGGCCAGGCTGTTGTGTACACCACAGGGCCGGCCACGATGTGGGAGTCTCATTGGTTGGCAGTGGCATGTGGTCAGGCTTGGATGCTGGCTTGCTTTGGCCACAGTGATGGAATGACCAGGGAGCCGAACTCCTTGGGAGGGGAGTCCCAGGCTAGTCTCCTAGGAAGAAGATGAGAAGGCTGAAGCATGGCTTCAGAGGCTTAACCCTTCTGTTTGAGGTAAGGGTGAAATCTACCCCCTTTCCCTCACAGCCTGAATCTTGGGTGAACTGGCTTGGCAATGCATTGGTGCATTGGTGTGGAGGCTCAGAATTATATTGGAAAAACTGAGGAATACTCTCTCTCTCAAGGTTGCTCAGAGGTAGGCTCCATCTGTTTTGAGGGTAGCGAAGTTGTAGCAGGTCCCTAACCAGAGCCGAGCTGGGCCAGCAGAGGGCAGGGCTGGGCCTGCTGCCTGGAGTCTGGGCTGGGGTCTGGGGTCTCCCACTCAGTGCTAGCTGTCCCCTATTGCACTTCACTCCCCATGCACAATTTCCCTCCCCATGCCTTGGGCAAGGGGCACGGTGACAGAGGTGTTCAGCAGGTGAACCAGGGCTCAGAGGTAGTCTCCCGCTATCTGCTGAAGGCCCTCAGCGAGGAGCCCGGCTCTAGCTCGCGCAGTAGGCCCATGATCTCTGTTATGTGGCCCTGACCCCATCTCAGGCCTAATGTCTGCCATAAGTACCGAGGGAGGTGCTGGGGGTGGGTGTCCACAGAGAGTAGCCAAAGCCATTCTATCACACCCCAGAGGACTTTCTACTTCCTGAGGGTGTGTGGAATTCCCTTGGGGCAGGAGGAGGGAAGGAGAGCTCCACATGGGGCCCAGCCATCAATCAGCCAGAGCTGGTGCACGCAGACATGTGTTGGGGCACCGTGGACAGCTGCGGTGCCAAATCAGGGACATGATGGCATCAACATTGGCACAGCCAGCTGCGTGTCCTTTCTAGGCCAGGGACACTCAGTGGTGGCTGGAGGGAGGGACTGTGGTGGGGTCTGAGCCTGGGCAAAGCGCACAGCACAATTTGAGGGGCACTCATTCTCCCAATTTCAGGCTTGGGAGTGAAAAAGAGAGAATGAAAGAAATAGGAGGAAAGACATGGTAGACAAAGCAGACAGACAGAGACAGAGAGCATGCATCACCCAGGGCGCATTACCTTTAGGATAATTTCTAAGGTAAAGATACCAGTGAAGACATAGTCTGCATTGCCTAGGATCTGAAAAATAAGCACAGTTGGATTAGTGGCTCTGAGAGTGAAGCTGACACCAACAGGGGCACATGTGTTAGCAGCAGCAGGTGGCAGAGAGCTGGCGCTGGCCGGATGGCAGGAAGAGCAGAGAGGGATGGAGGGGGCTTTACCTTCAGAGCGATTTCAATGGTGAAAATGGTGGTAAAAACAATATCAAAATAAAACAGAATCTGCAAGACAAAAAGGACGAGGGCAGGAACAGGGTGGAGAAGAAGCAGGACGGGGTCAGTGGATGTCCACGCGAGCACGGATGGAGATGGGGCTGGGGCGAGCGGCACGCACGGCAACAAGCCTGGGGTGGGCTGGCCTCAGCAGCCCAGCGGCTGCCCACCAAATCCCCAGATGAGTGAGGGGCTTCCAGGTAGGCCCCAGTTGTACGGGTCTGGGCAGTGTTGGTTTGGATGCTTATCTCATCAATCCAATTTACTTATAAACCTAAACCAGCCCACGGGGATGCTTGTCAGAAGGGCAGAGAACAGGGTTGGTCTTTTTGTGGGTAGATTTGAAATGTGTGGGTGTGACTGAGCTGGCCAGCTGCCCACGTTAGTAGACATCTCTACTGGGCACAGGACGAGCATCCTCCAGGTGAGGGCTACCCAGGCTGAGGATTAGCCCCAGAGTTTCCTGTCTTATTATATCTCAGGTGATGGACCAGGGATGGGGCCGACACCTGCTGGTCTCAGTGAGACAGCCCTGGACCGAGCAGGTTCCAGGACCAGGTTTGGCATGGCATGGCTTTAGATCAGTGGGCTCCTCTGTTCATGCCCAGCTGGTCAGCATCTGACAAAGTTTTGAAGTTTTAAGATACAGCAATTCTTAAACTAGCCTTTAATGCTGCTCACCAGAGCCTTGGGTGGGCCTCCCAGTTTGGATCTGCTCTATAGAAGGCACCAAGGCTCTCTCTTTTATACAGGGTCAGCCTTGTGATCGGCACCTACCTGGCCACGCTCCCCTCATGGCAGAGCATATGGGAGCAGGGCAGGAAGCCAGTGGCCATGCTTCTAAGTTTGCGGGGAACTAGAGCCCCAGGCAGTATCCACAGGACAATGGAAGTCCTGACCGTTGCCGATTACCAAGCCAGCCTGGGGCATCTGGGCACAAGCTCTCTTACTTGCTTGTGGCCCTAAGATGGGTTTCTGTCAAGGTCTAGTCCCTTAAAGAAATGTTTCTGGTGCATCTGAGGATGAGATTTGGAACTGGGCTACTGACTGAACAGTGGCGTCATCAACGGAAGCTGTGGGCTCAGGAGGAAGGGGTGCAGAGGGTAACGGGCCATGCCTACGTGGTTCCTGAAGGAGGTGTGCTGGACAGGGTCCTCAGCGGCCAGGGAGATGCTGCTGAGCAGGATGAAGAAGAGGATCAGGTTGGTGAATATCGTGTCATTGACGATGCGGTGGCACTGGAGGCGAAACCTGCACAGGAAGGAGGAGGAGAGAGATGTCATGTCAGGAAAGACAAGGGGAGGTAGATGCCAGCTCCTCCCGTCTGCTTGCAAAAGCTGCTTGTTGGTTTGGGGAGTGGCCCTTGAGCCTGACGTCTTATTGCCACCAGGTCTTATTACCACCTGCCAACCCACCTGACGGACGTCTCTACAGAACTTGGTCTAGAGCATTCTCACAGCCAGTCACCTTTGACATTCTGGAGGGTCATGTCCAAGACCACTGGGAATCTCTGAATTTCCAAATACTGCTGTGACATTAACAACTGGCTTTTGTTTGGGGCCTTGTTTTCCCGATCATTGAAAAAACTCACTTTATGAAATCCACTTCCTGTTGCTATGCGCAGGGAACAACGCAGCTACCTGGAGATGGGTCTGCTGAGAGGCCAGCTGAGCGGCTGTGTGTCTAGGTGGCTTGCTCCTGTGTCATAGCTCAAGTGTGCAGTTCAATCCCTACCTCGGCACAGTCAGAAAGAACTATTCATCTGGGCCTCAGGGTGCCCACGGATAGTAGCACAAATGTCAGATTCTCGAATGACAAGGTATCTTGTGCACCATCTCTTCCCGACAGCAATACAGGAAGGGAAGTACAGGTGCCATTATCATCCTCATTTCACAGCTAAACACCGAAACCCAGGGAGGAGAGGCTTGCCCAGGAATGCAGCCCGTGGTGTGGGCCACTGGGGTTTGAACCCAGGCCTCCAGACTCCTCTCCTGGCACACGGTGGATTAAATGCTCCGAGAGGTCCTCCTGTTGCAGCAGCACTGAGTCTTGGAAAGGACACTCTCTGAGAAAAGTTTGGTTTCATGAGAATTAGGAGAGGTTCGCAAGGATCATCCCCTTCAAACCAACCAGCCCACGCATGAGTGCAGTCTGCGTGCGGGTGGCTGGGAGGGCAGAACTGCCTGAGGATGAACGCTAACAGCAGCAGAGCTATCCGGAAACTGCATTTCAAGCCGGGGGTGGGAGTGGGCAGGGAAGCCTGGGCTGTGCAGGCATCTGGAGGGGCCTCCCAGGCCCACTTGAGTCCGCAGGACTCTCACCAGGATGGGGTATTGAAGCCAAAGTCAAAAATCATCAAACACACAAGAGGATAGGGTGAGAATCAGAGGAAACACTAAATAAGTGATTTAGACCTCCAAAGATGGTGCATATTGAAAATATTAGATACAGAATATAAAACATTCAAAACTGTATTTGAAATAGTCGATAAAATAAAAGACTCTCTCACAAAGATGATGAATCAGTACCAACTATTGGATATAGACAGATGGATTTGAAAAATCAAGCAATAAATGGAACTGACTGAAACGAAAACAACATAATGGTCAAAATAAAAACGATGGCTTGCACAGTAATAAAGTTGAAAACAGAAACAGGAAACTAGAAGGTAGATCTGAAGAAATCACGAGGAGTACGGAGAGAGACAAGACCAGAGAGGCAAGCCACGTGCAGAGGCAGGAGGACGGGCTGGCAGGGTGTGTCTGGACATCGTGCGGAAGGAACAGAGAGTTACGGAGAGGCAACACTTTCAGATTAAGGCTGCCAATTTCCAAGAATGGAAGGAAAATATAAATCCACAGATCTAGGAAGCATAACATATTCTAAGTGAAATAAATGGAAAGAAGTCCATCCTAGACACGTGGTAGCAAATCTGCCCAATGCCAAAGGAGACAGAAGTTAAAAGCAGCTACAGATAAAGGTTAGTTCCTCACGGAAGGACAGGAGTTGGCATGACAGCTGACCCCACAGTGAAATGACACCCTCAACGTGCTGAGGGACAGACACTGTGAATCCAGAATTGTGTGCACAGCAAAACTGTCTTTCTAGAACAAGAAATGAAAACAATCACAGATACTTATCTGTAGAGGCCAAGCGAATTTACTGTAAAGCAACAAGAGGAGCTTCTAAAAAATGTGTTTAGGAAGAAAGAAAATGTTTGCAGAAGGATAGACCAAGCTGCATAAAAAAATGGTGAATAAATAAGATGGTAAATTGTATGTAAATCCAAATGCGCACTACCTATATATGTCACGATGATGATGATGATAATAAAAACACCAACTTGGGTTAAAAATAAAGATTAGGACTAAAATACTAATCAACAGTGTCATGTAAATCAGGAGGCAATGGGCGAGTTGACGTAGTCTAAGGCCCTTCTATTGCATAGGAGGAGTTTACAATATTGTTTGTATTTTCTTAAGCTAGTAGACTTAGTAATTTATCAAGGTTTATCACCAAAAGCATAGAAATAGAGTTTATACATTTCAAGAAGTGAAGAGAAAAATAAACACAGATTTTCTTATTCAGAATCCAGGATTCTTTGCCCTAAATTGGTGTCTGTTTATACAAGTTGTGGGGAGCTGGGGGAGTCCCAGGCTCCATCCAGGGGTTTGGGTAAAATGCAGCCACTTGCTGGGCTTGTGCTGTGGAGAGAGGAGAGAGCCGTCCCCGCTGTCCCCGCCGTCCCCGCTCACCTGTTGCTGGGGCTGAAGATGAAGAACGCACTGGCTTCTGGCATGGGCACCGCCTTCTCCTTGAGGTGCAGCTCAGACAGCGGTCGAGGGCGGGGCCCGACAGGCATCTCCGGCTCCTCTTCATCCTCTTCTGTAAGGAGAACAGCACTGTTCTAAGTAACTCCACCACGCCCACCTGTTTTCACCACTGTGCCACCTACTTCCAGTGACACCCCCCCCCCCGGCAGAAACCAAGCCATCATTGTGTCTGAACATGTAGGACACCAACCACGACAGACCTGCTCTGCCCGTGTGGGTGCTGTGGGAGCCCATGTCCACTAGAGAAAGACTCAGCTGGCAGTACATAGTAAGCTGGGTTTTAAGTAGGGTGACCAACTGGGCCCAGTTGGCCCAGGACCGTCCTGGCTTTAAAACTGAAATTCCCACATCCCAGAGAACCCTCCAGTCCTGGGCAGATTGGGCTGCTTGTCATCCTAGTTGTAGGGACTAGAAGAGGTGACCAGGTAAGAGCAGGGCATTGCCAGCTGTTCCTCGTCTATCAGGGCTGCAGGGGGAAAGGGTGTGGCTTCGTCAGCTTGTGGAATCCCTTGCAAATAACCCCATCCTTGGAGGTTCCGGGAACTTAAAATCAATACATCCCCAATTTCTGAAACTACAAAAAGTCATGTGCTGTGGAGATGACAGGACAATACTGCTGACCACAACAGGCCCCTCATTCAAAGTTTTAGACACTGATACCAATTAAAGAAGCTCCTTTGTCTCCCAGCCAGTGGCCACAACTCAGACAGCTTACTCCTGTTCTTGCGAGCACAATACCTATGGGAGGAACCACTCATATCCTTTCTGGCCAAATGTGTTTAAAAACGTTTAGAAGAAGCAAGGTGACGGCATAGAAGTCACGAGCGTGGACTCTCCAGCCAGATGCCTGTATCCACATCTTGGCTCTGGCTCTTTCTGGCTGTGGGCATTTTATTAGTCTCTCTGTGCCTCAGTTTCTCCACCTAAGGTGGAGCAATAATGATAAACATACAAACAAGCCTCAGAAGGTCCCTGTCACACTGCAACTGCTTCGTAAGCACCAGCGGCTTTTATCACCATCCCTGCTCTTGGAGCGGCAAATCCTGTGAGTCGGCACTTGGCATCTTTTCCAGCCTCATCCTCATCTGCCACTGCTGCCCTGCCAGCCGTCCCCTCGCACCTGGCTCTCTGCACACTCACTGTGCTGGGCTGAAGAGTGTCCCCCCAAATTCGCACCCACCTACAACTTCAGAATGTGGCCTTATTTGGAAATGGGGTCTTTGCAGGTGTGCTCAGTCATAATGAAGTCTTTGCCTGGACACTGCGCAGGTCTCCCCGCCACCCAGCTCTGCTCCGGACCACCCACCGCCCTTGCTCACACGGCAGCCAAACCGAGTCTTCGAAAGGGTAAGTGGGACATCAGATGGCGGTTCCCCACACATCGGACCAGACCCAGCCTGTGGCATGGCCTCCAGGGCCCTGTCCCTTCGACCCCAGCACCGTCCCTTGGTTCCCTCTGCTGCAGGCATAGCAGCCCAGCGCATCCCTCAGAAAACCTGCACTTAGCGCCTCCACCTGACACCTCCTCACTCTGACGCCCCTCTTGTTCCTCTGAATCTCTCAGCGCTCCGCCCAAATGTTGTCCTCAGAGCAGCCTGGATGGAGCCCACAGTCAGGGCGGCCTGCCCACCAGCACCTCCCAACACAGCCCTCGGCGCATCACCGTCACACCACCTGACGTGGCCTTGGTGGCTGGCTGCTTCCTGCCTGTTTCCCGCGGCCAGCGGCTCTAGGAGGTCAGACGGAGAAGCCAGCTGTGTCCCTGGGCCTGGCGCAGCGCCTGGCACACAGGGGGTGCTTCACAAGTAGTCAATGAACATCTCCAGGGCCTTTCCCAACTCTCCGTGTCTGTGACAGCCGTACAGTCCTGATACAGTCGCTTCCGCCTCTTCGACTCCCTGATTCAAAGCCCAGTCAAGACCACCCTCCT
Source organism: Cheirogaleus major (assembly GCA_963574435.1). Lineage (NCBI taxonomy): Eukaryota > Metazoa > Chordata > Mammalia > Primates > Cheirogaleidae > Cheirogaleus > Cheirogaleus major. The sequence goes on from CAUYPO010044989.1 coordinate 48,204, forward strand.
CCACGAAGCACCCCCAGCCTCCACCACACCTCTCGGCTCCCCTTGTCCTCGGACCCGGGCAGCCACCAGAGCCTCCCCCAGAATGGCTAGTGCTGTCCCACTCATTGTCGGGTGTCACTTTTTTTTTATGTGTGCTTCTTAACTTTAAGTCCTTAGTGGCTGTAGAGAACATCTGTATGCTCATACAAATACATTAATAAACTAAATAAAAGCAGAATTAGCTTCCACTTCTCTGGGCACCATTTGTTTCTTCCTGGTGAGCTGAGGTTCTCTCTGCTACGAGGGTGTCCCAGCATGGGAGGCTAAGCCAGCTGGCGAGCTTCTGAGATTAAGCAGACAGGGAAGGACTTCAGGGCCAGTGCTGGCTTCCCGGCCCCTTTGTGAGAATCAGAAACAGGCTCCTCTTCCATGGTCATGGTCCATGGTCATGCCAGGGCCAGCAGAGTGCAGGCTGGAGTCCACTCCACCACACACCTTTGGGAGTGGGCACAAGACAGAGGGCGAGCCCAGGAGGGGCTGACCGTGTGCTCCCTGGAGTCAGCCCTCTTCTCTCTAGGGTCTGGCTGGGGCAGGCAGGAGGAAGGCTCACCAGTGCTGCCCAGCAAGGGGCATCGTGTGAACTGGGCGCCACAGCCCAGCTGCCCAGAAGGGACGTGTGGGGAGGACAACAGTAGATCAGGCTCTTTGCCTTTTTCAGTTCAGAAAGAAGAGAAGCAGCTGGGAGCGAGAGATCGGCCAGATGGAGACGACAGCCAAATGCCCTTCAGAGGAGTTTTTGGGAACTGTTGCTCCTTGCTCTGATGCCAGTCTTGTTCCTTTGAATCACTCAGCTTTCAGCCCGAATGCTGTGTCCTCAGAGAAGCCTAGACTAACCACACACCCGACAATGAGTGGGACAGCACTAGCCATTCTGGGGGAGGCTCTGGTGGCTGCCCGGGTCCGAGGACAAGAGGAGCCGAGAGGTGTGGTGGAGGCTGGGGGCCTTCGTGGAGGAGGGTGGTCTTGACTGGGCTTTGAATTGGGGAGTCGAAGAGGCGGAAGTAATTGTTTCAGGAGCAGGCAGGGGAGCGAGGAGAGGGCAGGGCAGGGAGAGCTGGGAGGCACATGCTGACTTAGCCTCTGGGGGTGGGGACATAGGGAACCAACAGCTTTCAGAGCAGCTGTCCTGGGGCCTCCTGGGTGAGAAAATGGAAACTGGGAATAGTGAGCGAATGGGACCACAGGGGCTGGCTTCAGAGGCCTGAGTGGGGGTGGCAAGGGCAGGACAGCCTCAATAAGCCACAGACCAGAGGTCTCAACGCAAAGGTAAAAAGATGTACGGGACCAAGGAAAGCAAAGGCCAGGTCTGGAGGAGGCTAGAGAATCCAGGAAGGGACATATGCTAAAAAATATACGAATCCCGAGGCCCCGCAGAGTGCGGGAAGGGCTGTTCAGGTGGAAAGATCAGCATCCCAGGGCTCCTCGGAGCCCCGGACAGCTGCGTGCTGGGCCGATAGGAGGCATTCTAGGATGGCTGACATGGTGACAATATCCTCATTAGTTCTTTTCCCGTTGACATTCTCTTGTTTGATTTCATTAATTCAACAAAGTAGAGAAAAGCTGGGAGTGTAATATTGAGAATAATAGAATAATAGACACAAGAGGTGTGTCTGCCCCATGGCCACGCAGAACAAACAGGTATGAGCTTGACTGCAGCTGGGTGCCTATGTGGAAAGACCCTCAAATCCAGATCTCTCCTGCTGTGTGTAGGGAGGAGGCATCCTAGGGACCTGGCTTATGTGGGACAGACGTTTTGCAGGGCCCAGAGGAATTTGAAATGCAAATCAAAACTTCAATGAGATATCACTTATTTCCAGTAAGAATGGCCTTTATCAAAAAGTCTCCAAACAATAAATGTTGGCGTGGATGTGGAGAGATAGGAACACTCCTACACTGCTGGTGGGACTGCAAACTAGTTCAGCCTCTGTGGAAAGCAATATGGAGACACCTTAAAGCGATACAAGTAGATCTACCATTTGATCCAGCAAT
>CAUYPO010044992.1:0-15693 GCA_963574435.1 Cheirogaleus major
CTCATCCTATGAATTACAGCACAAAGAATCCTCCATTCCTATGCGCAGTTGCAGGGGATGATCACTGGCCTCTGTCAGTGCCGACAAGTCCTCGGAGGATGTATCTCACAATTCCTTTAACCACTTCGGTAGCGTCGACTACAGTCGACAGCCACAGATGAATGCTCACAGCCGAGTGTCGACTTTAGCCAACAGCCAAAAGCTTTTACTTTTACAGCTTTTATCTCTGCAGTTGCAGTGTGTACGTTTAGCTAATAAGTTACTACGAATCTGTGACCTTTTAACAAGTCCTTAGTAGGAATTATTATAGTTATTTTCCTAAAGCTGCCTGTACAGTAAAACAAGCTTTCAGTGCTTTAAAGCTTTCCTCATCACACAAGAGCAAAACGGATGCGTCGTCAATGCACAGCACACACTACCGTGCGGACTGTGAGTGCCGGCTGTGGGCAAGGTTTCGCGGCCGGTGAGCACCGTACCGAAGTGGTTAAAAATATGGGGTTGCTTATTGCACATGTTTCTCTCAGCTTTATGGCTTTAAATGCAAAGTCAAGTTTATTAATAGCTAGAATTCTCTTGTTCTACAACATATGCAGCAACCAGTATTAGCATAAAGGTGGCCATATATTTGTTACTAATGATGTGGTACACTGTTTTCAAAATGTGGCTCACATTAGAGACCCTGGTTTTAGAAGTACCTTTTCTCCTACTTATCCATTACTAGTTCATCAGAAAAGAATGTACTTGGTCCCACTAATGAAGTTACACTAATAATTAAAGTACATATGTATATACACACAAGTATATATGCATATGTGCTTTAAGGAATATATCATCAATATGTGCTTTAAGGAATATATCAATACACAAGTGTCTACTTTGATTAACTATGTAATTTCATATTGACTTTGAGGGACAGGGAAAACAATATGGATTTTATAAATGGGCCATGCACAATGGTAACTACAGGTACTGAAGCAAAATTTCCATCATCTTACCAGGCTTAGGGACAATGAGCTGTGCACTAGTTTGGGCATTTCCAGCCTCATTTTCAGCCACACATTGATAAAAGCCTTCGTCTGACTTCACTACCCCGAGAATCCGTAAGTTGCTTCCTCCCTAGGGAGAAGAAAAAGCAGGTGAAATATTTTAAAAAGCAAAAATCTCAAGGCAGCAAAATGAACTTAGACCAAAGTTTAATAAAACATCACAGAAGAAACAAGAGGGGAGACCAGGAGAGTTCTCAGTCTCATAGATACGTCATGTGCCACCTGGGAAATGTCACACATTCTCAATTCTCTTTTCTGAGTGCACAGGCATCAGTTCAACCTATCTCTGCAGTAAAAAATATGCTCACATAAATACACATCATCCTTAAAATCTAAGGAGCAGTCAATGGAAAGATCTTTTACTAGGTACAGAAGAAACAAAGATTAGCACCCAAAGAAATCTCATTCCTTTATTTTTTATTGAAGGAAGCTCAGGTTTGGTAACTGCCGAGGGAAAACAAAACAAAAAAAAATGAAACAAAAACACTAATCTTTGCAACTTCTAAAGGACAAGAAATCAAGGTTGGATATTTTCTGAAAGTGTTTACTCAGAAAAAAAGGTCTAAAAAAATCCTTTAAAAAATATAATGGCTTTGACATACCCTTTTGGAGGTTTGGAGAAGGGGTATGGTGGATATTTTTTACCTGTGTAGCTCTTGTTGGCCAAAATGTTTTACCTTCATAGATTAAATGTAGCACGCTAACTCCTTTTTTCTTTAAAGTGAACTACCATCTTTTTCAAGGATGGATGATAAAATGATCTAGAGATAGCATTTAATTATACTAACTCAGTTTATCTTCGATATTAGTGTAAGAATTAGTTCAGTAAGTGAAACGTGTTAAATCACTTCCCCTGAAGTCATTAAGAGATAAATATTACCTCATGGGGAATTCTTAATTGTTTTTAGTGTCTTGTAGTCAATTCTCAGCTGATGTAAAATTCTTAGATAAAGCTGGCTAACTTCTAATTAACAATTCTCATATAAGTTACTATTTGTGCTCAATGTTATATGTGCAGCAGGCAATGGCTCTCAGATTTCTGGAGCTATTGGAGAAATATTTTTAAGCACAATTTAACGTGAATAGGGCACACACTGTACATTTTCTTTCACCTTAAGAAAAGCAGAATTTAAATAGGTTGGCTGTAATGAGTCATGCTGGGAGAAAGATTATATTCAATCTGTAGAAAAAATAAATGTTGCATTTTATTATGTGTCCTTAAGGGCACTCAACAATTTCCTTTATATGCAAGTAGCTTATATTTTAGGCATATACAACACTTTTTAAGTTGCCCAATGGCAGGTCATTTTTTAATTCAGTGGTAGTGAAATAACATTGCATTTAACAGAAGTAATGGATTGGTATGGCATTTAAAAGTTATTTTTTTATCTTTTTGTTACTCTATTTCCAACCAATTAAACACATACAACTAAAATTGTAAAATGATAAGTGGTGATAAAAGTAATAAAAATATACATTATGGATTTTTTTCTTAAGAAATTTTATGGTATGACAAAATACATGCACAAAAGAGTATGAAAGTTTCTGAAAGTCGACTGGTTGTGGAAGAGGCATTTAGCAACAAAAGCCCGTGTAATGTCATGGAGAAGGCTTGTGTCTGGACAGGATGCCTATGCTCTGGTCTTCATTCTGCCTGGGAGACCTGACAGCTCTTCCGTGACAAAATCATGTCTGCATCTCAGACGTTACATTAAAGTGCACCTAAAGCCCTCTTCTTTAGCTGCAAAGTTCTTAGACATCTAGAAAGTGTTTTTTATATTTCTCATGTATTGATATACCTGCAATCTGAACCTCCAGTGCTAACTACACCTACAGGAGAGTTTCGTAGAGCATTTCCAAAAAAGCGAAGAATTCTGCTGGTAACAGCAAAAACAACAATAATGGAAGGTACTGAGCACTTGCAATGTAGCAGGACAACAACTCTGTGAATACAGTACCGTCATCTCTATTATGTCCCTACAACGATAGGGATAGAAAGTGAGCTCAAACTTATAGGAAACTATAACAACTATTTCTGTTAACTTCAATTCTTTGCAATGTTCCAAATTGCAAAGCAATATGAACTCTGGGTCTCCATAGCCTCTCTACCGTAGCCACCACCACTGCCACCAGCACAGTCATCGTCCCCATTGCCACTGCCCTTCTTAACTGTTCATGTAGGATCCGCTGGTCCTATCTGGCAGGGTAACAAAAATAAGCTGTGTGTATTATCAGAGTAAGACTACCATAATCATAAGTAGTGCACATCTTATTAAAATCTTATTAAAATGGGTAAAACTCAAAGAAGTAAGAGAATCCTGGCTGAATACAGTCTAGAACTAGGTTCTAAACTCTATTCTATGAACCAGCAGTGAAACTACTCAGAAAGTCTTATTCCCTTTGATTTTTCTTTGTTTTAAAGTCTTGTCTGTAAAACCAGGGACTAGATTGCTTGATTACTCTTTTTCAGCTCAAAAATTCTTAAGCCTAGAAAATCATTTGCTTTATTAGAACCATTTTAACACATCATAAAAATTCCCAACAGGAGCCTTCTTCCCAGGAAAGAAAAGCAAGTGAAAAAAATAGCAAACAATGAATGGAATTGAAAAGCTAATATGAAAAAAAAAAGATAATTACCACTATCTGAAAATAATCACTAGGAATGACCACATCTCCATTCTTCATCCAATTCACAGTGGGCACAGGCTTTCCCGAGACTGCACATTCAAACTCAATATCCATGCTTTCATAGGCATAGAGATTGGAGGGGTGATTTAAAAACCATGGCGGAACTGCAAAGATAGAAAAAAAAATGTGAGTGGTAGGGATGTGAACTTGCGTGTTGCTAAGGTCTTCATTGAGTTAAAAACACTGCTCTGTGATAGAAACTATTTGTAATTCAAATCATTCCCTAAACCTTTAGCTTATTATACAGAAACTACTATAGAATAAATCTTTTTTTCCCCCAAATGCAGTTAAACAGTTGCAGTTAATGGCGTTTTGCCACAAGGAAAGAAAAAAAAAAAATAAGCACTTTTGGAAAAAAAATACATAATAAACATTCTGAATACCCAAGTATTTGTATATAATTGACCTATACACTGCAAAGTACATAAATCTATGGAAATTATACTGATGAAGTAAATAAAGGAAAGCTGATGGGACTGAGACATTCCAGAGGATAAGACGAGAAAGCTCAGTTTCCCTATCATTCTAGAGTTTCATCAGGATTTGGTTAATGAAATGGACTCATTCTCTGTTGAAACTGGTTGTAGTGATAGGGAACTAAAAATGACTGTATCATCTTTACTGTGGACACATTCCTATTGTCTTAGCAACTATTGCTATCTATTATTATACTATATTATTATTTTCTTAACAGGCTATCTGATAGACTAATTTAATTTATGTTCTTAATTATCATTACACTAGTTGCTCTATCATGAAAATTTGCAATCGAAAGAAAATTACAAATATACCACATCTTGGCTAATGAAACTCTCAGCTTAGTCCCTCAAAACCTTGCCTAGGAGAGGAAAATTTTTAAAAAGTAATGTTTATCCTCTTCCATTGGGAATCTTAGAGTGATGGCCGATTTGAATATTCATGTTGCCTGAGAAGTCAGAATAAATTCACAGTGAAGTAGTAGCCATGATCTCCTTGCACATAGAAGATGCATATGTATTTTTAATAGCTGTTTTTATAGGTAGACTTTGATTTTTTTTAATTGTTGTTGTTATGCTCAATGAGTAATCAGTGCTTATTTTTTGGCTTAAATAACTACTGTATTTTGATTTTTCCAACTACTATCAGCAAAACTTTCCCATGATACCAGAGTGAATGTTCAATTTTTGATGGTCACTGCCTTCTAGAAAAAGGGGAGAGGCAGTAGAAGCTCCCAGGTTTTCAGTCCTGATTTTTTCCTACTGAAAAATATTTCTCTCTCTGTCTTATTTACCTGATTTATAACCAAATATTTGGACCTCTAGTACTAAACATCATTTAAATTCTTTAATCTTTGACAGGGGCAAATTTATTTAGATGACTTGGCTAGGAAGCATTAATATTCATGGCCTAAAGACATAAAAAATGTGCCTAAAAGTCATTCTAAACAGAACATATACCCATTGTGTACAGGTATACAAAGTTAAAATTATTTATTATTGATGATACTACCAGTGAAATTTGATTTTTTGATTTCTTAGCTCACTGACAACCAAAAGACATCAGAAATAGTTATTGAATGCCTCTGAACAGATATATAGCTGAGGTTATCATTTCTGTTCTTAGTGTTACCACAGATTTTGATCAAATGTTTATTTACCAGCTGATACTCAACATTTATTGAGAGCTGACAATGCAAAATTTATTAGTCTAAGCACTTTATTATTCTCACTGCCACTCTCTGAGGCCAGCTCTATTATCCCCATTTTACAAATGAAGAGATTGAGGTACAAGGTGTGTAAATAACTTTCCCCAAATTACTTAGCTTGTACATTGTGAAGCCAGACAGTCTGACTCTCTGTCTACATTCTGAACTGCTTTGCTATAATTGTCTCTTGTGCCACTTGAAAATTCTGATAGAAAGATAATGCAATAATATCTCTCGAGGCTCATAATGGATATAAGCAATTAGAGCCATTAACAAAAAATGATACTTTGTTTTCTATCCCTCATCTCCCTTTAAGTCCTTCTTTCCTGGTGCCATGAAAACTACCTGAGTCTGCTCAGCCTTAGTGTTCACTTTTATCAGAATTTCTAGAATCATTATGTCTATATCAGAGATTTTCACAATCTGGCTCAAATCCATTAGTAGATCTTGAAATTAATTTACTGGATTGAGACCAAAATTTAAATATGTTTGTGTGTATATGTATGTGTGTGTGTGTGTGTGTGTGTGTGTGTGTGTAGAGAGAGACTAAGATAAGAATAGAAAGGATTAGCAGTGTAGAAGGAAAAGAGAAAAGGAAGAGAAGAGAACGCACACCAAGTTTATACTGAAGAAGATAAAAGAGAAGTTTCAAGAGCTCAAATAATGGAGCCAGACCCAGCTGGGTTTAAATAACAGCCCCTACACTTACAAATGAGTACATTACTATCCCTATCTATAACCTGGAGGTAAGAATTGAGGATAATGACACTTAATGTTTGTAAATAACAGTGCATAATTATATGCAAAAGAAAAGCAATAAATAGAAAAACATATCAGTTACCTGTAGTAAACATAATTTTTGTATTGTATGTAAGTTTATGGAAATACACAAATAAATATGTAAGTATATATGAGTGTGTCTGTGTTATGTGCAGCCTCTTATTGTGTTTTCCAATTATGTTATGTCCTGATTCTCCAATTAGAGTTGTTTTTTGTATTCTCAGTGTCAAAAACAGTGTGCTTCACATAGTAGAGTTTCTTAAAAGCAAATTATTGAGTTTGAACAATTGATATGTTCCAATTGTTTCATGCAGATTCACTCTATCTCTCCAACTTGGGTGGGTAGGACTCACCTTCCAGTTCATTATCTTTCAATGGAACTAAATAAAGCAAAACTGATCACATAGTGAATCCTCAAAACCTTCTGTATTATTGATTAATAAAATATAGTGACCTCTGATTAACTAAGGAGAAAATAATCTTATTTCAGCATGTAATTATAGTTGTAATACTCTAAGTACCATGAATGCCTCAATAATTATTTTCTGCTTGCAAGTGTATATGTAAGTTCTGATCTTTTTAGAAGACCAGAATATTCTGTAATTTTCTCATACTCCTTAGGCTTTGAAAATGGCACTGGATACCTTGTCTTCTCTGGCTGTCTTAATATCTTTATTTCTATATAAGTTTCTCTAACTTTCACAGTACATCAGATAGCAGACAAGGAAGAAAAAATATCTTTTCTCACTTAAATGGGGATTTTAAGTGTCAAACAGCAATATTGTGCATCCGAAATAGGTCTAAGTTTCATGTTTTGAAATATACTGTCTATGGGGAAGTCTTACTAGTCATCAGTGGACTATGTGATAAAGATAAGGACTAACAAGTTATCTTCATATCTCAGTGCCTAGTACAGTGCCTTACCCTCAGAACATGCTCAACAAAGATGTGCTGCTGATGCTAGTAAGAACACAAGCAGCAAAATGCACAATTTCACCTATTGCTGTGGAGGTATTGGTATAAGATGATGATAAGTAGGAGTTTGGACAACATCATGGAAACCAAATATCTACAAAATAATATGATTTTCTTATCATGGAAAATAAATGTCAATGAGTAATGAGAAAAAATAAAGACCAAAGAATGATGTAAAATTGTTATTTGGAGAATAGACTGGGTATTTGTTATTTTAGAGTACGTTTTGTAAATATTCTTAATGCTCATTCTTAAAGTTCTTCTCTGTTTGAACAAAGGAATTAAATACAGACTTGGGAAAGGGTCTTAAAAAGGTCTAAATATATAGGCATGGGTTCGATTAGGAATGAGGTAAAAACTCTTTAACCTTGCTTTTAAATAACACATAACCAAATTGCTACCCACTTTCTAAACTTATTAACACACCCCTTAAATATACCCCATGGCTCAATCAAACAAGAACACATGGCCTTTTTCTAATTTCAAGTTTTTGTACCTTCTATTTTCTCATCCTGAAATGTTTTCCATTTTATCCTAGAATATAGACACCCTACCTATCCTCCATGAATTCACTTCTCCAGGGACATCTTGATTTTTATCCTGAAAAATTTTCTTTCCTTTTGGAAATGCTGTGATATTTATTTTTATTGATTTATAACATTTGACTTGGTTTCTACTACACTGTATTTATTTGCACATTTGCATTACCTTAGCACTAGTATATAACTCCCCCTTCCAGGAAGAGGCTCTCTCATGCTGACTCGATGAATTCATTACATCCACTAATACATTTTTTATGATTACACTATTCTAGAAGAGAGTGGACAAATGAAGTTTACTTCAGTTTCTCTCCTTATTTGCTTTATTTTTTCTGTGGTTAACCACTTAGAATCTAGTCATCCCCATTTTAGGATTGCTTCCTAGAATTTAAGATCTAGGTATATACCACATTATGACTTTCACAGCTCTGGAGTTGTATATTCCCAATACAAATTGAAAAAGTCATGTCTAGTTAAAGGGAAATGAGAAATAGCATTTTTTTTATTATGGTATGACACAATTCTCACTATATCACTTTTCTTCTCTAAATATTGTCCATGAGCTTTCATTGTCCACAGAATAAGAAGCAAGCTTTGGCTTTGTATTTAGTAGCTCACAGACAAGCAGAAAGTTATTGACTCTAATCTTATTTCTCACTCTTTTTCTAAAGAAATCATCTACTCCACCCAAATTAATCCTACTTGCTATAAATAAATTATTTAATGGTTAAAATGGATATTTAGGATGATATAATATAATTTCTTTATTTTACAGATAAAGAAACTGACTAATGAGTGAATATGATTAATGAAAGGCTATGTATATATTTCTTCAGCATATTTCTTATCATAGATCCCTGCCTGGAATTACACTCCTTGGATGATACAGATTCTCTTTATTTTCCAAAGGCAACTGAAATTCCCTTTTCCTTAAAGTTTTGTCTTCCATTAAGCTGACAGTGGCTTTTTTTGCTTCTTGCAGTGCTCTCTCTCTCTATGCCCAATTTTTATACCACTTACAAGTTATCTTTCACATATATCATTATTTACCAAGCAGATCAAGGTTCTTAAAGGTCAAGGCTGAAGCATATGTTTCTCTGTGAAATCCTTTTGTATATTACATAGTCCCCATGTTCTCCTACTTATGTGGAAGGAATAATTTCACTATTTTTAAACTATTGGTGGGCAATAATTTCCTAATGACTAATAAAAATGAAGTATCATAAATTTTCAAGTTTATCAAATTACTCCATTTACATAGTATTAGTCAATTTCAGAGAATAGCTTAACATACATGTATAAATGTTTCAACAGTTTCAGGCAAGGTATTAATTTTAATTATACTTCCCTTCTTTGGATAGAATAAAATTCATGACCAGAAATAAATTATCCAATTTCCATCCAATCTTTCTTTCCTAGGAGCTTTACAACTACTTCTGGTACATACATTGAGAAATATCTTATGTGAGGGTTGAGAGAAGAAGGAATCATAACTAAAAATGGCTAATAAACAATAGAATGCAAAAAAATATAATTATGTTCTTAAAAATGTTTGTCATACTCATAAATGATTAATAGATAAGAGATCCCTCTGGATTGCAGTCATTAGAATTATATAAATAAAGCTTAAATCTGGGTTAACGTTTTTTTTCTAAATTTATTTTTCTTTTTGAAAGTTTCTATACTATGGTTAGTCATTTGAATTGGTAGAATAAAATTTCTTCTGTGTTTTGAGCCCCAAAGTCATCACCAACAACCTAAATAGTATTATGGGTGTTTTTTCTCATAACAGATGCCGCATATGTATTTTTAGTAACACCCCATATTGCTCCCTAATCTTTAGACTTGTCTTCTAGCCTTTTTTCTTTACTTTTAGATAAGTTATAATATTTAGTTGTTTTGTTCCAGTTATTTAGGTATGTAATAAATGTAGGTCAATTTTAAAATACTACTGTAATACACATAATTAATATTCTCTGTATTGCTTGGGCTTTGAGAAGATTCTCAAAATTCTCTATTCATTCTAAAGAGTTACCCCACCTCTTTGAAATGACAAAAAAATGCATTCTTAAAACCATGCAGGCGGTTCAGATTAACAATAGGTGGTACAAATCACTCTGGTAAATGATCAACAAGAATCAAGGAAAAAAACAAATTTGTGAGCAGATTTTATCAGGAGGAGAATAAAAATGAGTATGGTCCTTGAATGGCTGCAACTCTAGACTGAAAAAGGTGCAAAGCCAGTTTCCTTGGGGCCATGCACTGTCTCTACCTCCCTCCAGGCCCTTTGGACTTAATTAGTTCATTTGTTATTGAAATAGTGGACATAAACCCATTTGTCTTTTCTGTGATGCAAATATCTGAAAAGACTAACCACATCAAATGTCTAGAAAGCCTTTGCTGCCAAATTGGGATATCTCTATATCTAAAACAAATGGGTTCTTCCAAGCAAAGCAGTATCACGACAGTATCAACAGAATTTCACTTTGAGGAGCCATGTAACCACCTTCAGATTACTATAAAGGAAGCCATCTGACATTGAATGTAGGTTTAAAGATAACAAACTAAAGGAGGGGAAATATTCTATTAATATATAAATTCAAGCTTCTATGTTATACATATCTTAACAAAACCCTAGTTCTATACGTAACAATATTTCTAATAGACTGATCAATTTAGAGATGAGAAAAGATGGGCAATTGTTTCCTCACCCCATAGTTTCAATTCTTCCTGCACGATTTTTTTTTTTTTTTGCTAAAATAACTTCTCTTCAGATAATGTAATCTTTAAATGCCTAATCCTTCCTCTTCTTTCTTTTTTTTTTCTATTTTTATTTTATTTATTTATTTATTATTTTTTTATTTCAGGATATTGTGAGGGTACAAACATTTTGGTTACATTTTGTATCATTACCTTTCCTAAGAGGAGGTTAGATTGGTACTGACTGATTAACACAATGGTGCTTACATGGTAGTAATATTCTCCAGGGATGGGTGGTTGCGGGGTAGGGGGAGGGGCGGGGGGGCGCGGTAAACTCACAACAGTAGGACACGGTGTCCTTCCTTTTTTATCCTAGTGATGCATCTTCTGCCCAATTCACACTTTTCTCCAGCCCTTTTCTTATGTGACAAGTGACTTGCAATCTGCTGAATATGTCTCTCTAGTTTGTTCTTTCCTACCTATATATCTGTCCTCCCCCATAGGACTGGTTGCTGAGATTTGCATCTGATTCTCTATATAAATGTTTCACACACACCTGACTATACTCTCCTAAAAAAACTTAGGTTAAGTTAAGCTGGGTTCTAGCCTTAAATGATTAGAACATATTTAGAGTTTTGTTCTGACTGGAGCGTCTATTGTTCTTGAAAAATGTCTTTTAAGTTATGGATTTTATTTTCAGCATTTTCTATTCAAAGAGGTGATTCAATCTTGTCTGGCAGTGATTATTTCCGTGGGAAAGGGTGCTTGGATACTCTTACAACTGCTGGAATGTGCACTACCTTTTTCCTTGACATATGCATAAGACTAAGTGGGATATTTAATTATATATATTCTGTCTCAAACAGAAGTAAATATATCACTCCTGAAATTTACATAACAGAAGAACAGGTTACTCAAGAGTAATTCATCCCATTGTGGCACCAATCTGGATGTGAGCAAATTCACTAAGCTACTAACTTCTTAGGGAAAAGAACTGCCTTATCTATCTTTGTGTCCCCAAGGCCACGCATGGGCTAGGTGCTCAATAAATATTTACAGATGAGCAGGCATCCATGGTTCAGTCCTCATAGGCCACCCTCTGGCATTTAGTCATCTTCCAGCTGTTGATGAGTAATAGCTTTGAAAAAGCTAGGTGAGAATAATACCGAAACAAGGGTATGCTTTTCTTCTAAAGATAATACCAATCAAGGAAATATTAGAAGTATCAAACTGTAAGCTATTCTGCTATCACTGGTAGAGACAATATTTTAATCATCTTAAAGAAATGAAAAGTTAGGCCTTTTGGATTTTATTTTCCATATCCTATTAGTACTACTTATGGTGAGCGGATTTGTTGAGAAATTCTTCCATCTACCTAAGAATTCTGCTAATGTGCTATGGGGAAGATCTGATCCTTAATCTCTTCTTTAGACTTTTTCATATATGCTAGGAAACTATTTTAGATCTTTCCACATAATTTTCTTTATCCAGACAAATAATTTCATTACCCTTCCTCAGTTCCAGCTCTTTCTGAAATGAGAGTTGGTTCTCTCTAAATCCAGACTAAGCTTTCCATTTCTCTCTTTAATTGTGGAGCCCAGGACCAAATTGAGAGAATTATTTTGTGAGGCTTAAACCAGTAATAAAAATAATAGGTGGATTGTCTCTAGGTCCTAATTTCATACACCTACTGACATTACTGCCATGCTTTGGTTAGTATAGTGGATGGAAACATGATCCATATGTTTTAGTAGATATTGGCAACTCTCCAACAATTAAGTCATATTGAATTAAGTCAATTAACATATAGTCAACTGCAAATAAATAAATTAATTAAAAAACAACCTAGTTGTTTCTAGAGTAGAGCAGATAGGCAGAGGAAGATTTAACTCCTTATCTGTTCTTAAACACCAGAAACTGCCCTGGAATTTGGAGAATAGACTAAGAATTCTTGCTAACACTTTAGATGTGAATCAATGGGAAATCTATGAAGAACCTCATGTTTTCCCTTTCTGATTGGGAAGAAGCTGCAAGGGCTGTTGAGGAGACACACAGCAGATAAAGCTGACCTTGACTAAAGTGGCAGCTCTTGGACAACCAATGAACTGAAGAGTTGATTGGAAACCTGAGGACAACCCCTTCTTCCATAGATAGGAATAGGAAACAGCCCCAGCCAGCAAAGCTAGGTATTCTAAGAGAGGTTGAATGCTGTTTTCACTGAACTTATTCCCCTAACATCCCTGTTGTTTACAAAAATCCCGAAACATCCAGCTTTCAAACTGGAGCCCAAGGGATCTCAAGAAGGGGAGTAATTATGTCTACAAGTAATCTCTACCATATTTGAGCAAATAGAATGTCTGGACAGAGCCACACACACATGTTCAAGATAAAATACATACATAGTAAATGTGGTAACATAATATAGCCAACAATCATTACAGACAGAGAAAGAGAGGCATGGGAGGGAGGAAGAGAGGAAAGAGATTCAATGTGAAAAACAAAGCACTTAACCCAGAAGAAAATATCAGGGTAGAAACAGAAGGAGATTCCTCATGTTGCTTCACACAATGGATTTACTTAATATGAAAATAAATTCAATATAACTAGAGGTCAAAGACTAGATGATAAAACCATACAATGAAATGAAAAGGAGTTAGTGGACCTAAGGAAACAAATCAAGGACCAAAACAATATTTTTAGAAAACCAGTACATAAATTAGAAAGCATGAGTATCATACTAGACACCATCAAAAATTAAATTACAAATATAGAGCAGACTCGAGAGCATCATGGTGAATGCAGATGAAAAAGGCAAAGGAACTAAAGTAATTAGGGCCAAGTTTGTAAAGAAAAAGGGGAAAGAAAGATGATGCAATATTAAGATAACTGGCATTCCTGATGCTGTGAGTCCCCAGATGGGACAGACAATAGATTCAAAGTAAAATAACAGAAAAATTTTCCCTGAAAAATAAATCTAAATTTTCAGATTGAGAAACTATGCTATGTTTTTGGGGAATTGAATACATAATTCTCAGTAGTCAGATATATCTTATTTAAGCTATTGATTCTTAAGGGTAAAGAATTATTTGAACATGCAGAAAAGTCAATTCAAAACACATCTACAAGGGGTGAAGGGGAATCAGATTCCCATATGGTAATATCCAATATCAGAAGGCAATGGAGCAATATTACTCAAGAGTAATATATATGATATTTTATACACAAAATCAGATTCTCAGTGATGAAAGTGCTCAGAAACCACAGCGCTTTTTAAGATAAGCTTAACAACAAAATCCAGGCAATTAAGAGTACTATTAAATTAAAAACTTAGGCATTGTGAAAAGAACTCATGATGAGTATTAGATACATTTATTTATAGAAATAAAAGTTAACATGATGGAAACAATGTTTACTGAAGAAAATGCCACTATAATTAACCTGAACAGGGTAAAATAAATACTTTAACTACCAAAGATCCAAAGGCGTGGGAATGAGAGGATGAATGAGAAGGCAAATCCCTGCCATGAGAGATGTTCTCATCCTTCATAGCAGAGACTTCAACAATTTTTACATAAAAAAGAAATGTGAACTTTAAAAAGACTCAAAATGGCATCTATAGCATAGCACATTTTTGTGAACATAGTTCTACCTCTCCAGCCATTTGTTAATGTACATAGAAGGATGCATGGAATCCTGAAATTTGGGAAGACTTTTAATTCACATGTTATTTTCACAAAAATAACATTTTGAAAGATGTTTTCAAAAAGATTCTGGAAGCAAATAGGCCAAAGTGCTACAGTAGTAATGCACATATGGCTATATCTCTTTTCCTTTTTTGTATTTTTAAATTTTCCAATGATTAAAAAACTATTAAATAAAAATCTACCTGCAGAAGGTGTTCACCACTATAGTTTTAAGTAGTAGGAGAAGCCACTGGAAATTGTAACAGTTTGTGTAAATAGTACATAAGCCATAAATAGCTGGTAAACATATTTACCTTCTTTCTCTTTTTCTTTTATTATATTTTTCCACTGGGGCTTGGACAAACTTCAGAGAGACTCTTGTTGCTGGTGACAAGCACATAAACCCTTGAGGGAAATCATGTGGGGAAAAGAGCAACAAAAGGGTTTTCTACCTCAAATTTAGTGAAGGAAAATATACACAGGAAGACCTGGGAGAAGGCAATGGATGAAAAAAGGAGACTCGGGGACTTTGTCTCCTAATTCTGGCTGTATTGTAGAAGAATCCGTGTTTGCAAATTCAGAATATTAGTGTGTCATTGAAATGAGGCAAGTAACTGAACTTTTCTTTAATTCAGTTTCTCACTTTGTAAATTTAGAATATTGAATTGGAATCTGTGTTTTCAAATTCTTTGCAATCCCTTCAAGCATTGCTGGAGGTGGGGTAGTTTTGATGTTCTCTCTCCCAACTCTTTAGCATCTTCACACAAAATAGTTTCATATTCAGCTATTTATATGCACACTGAGCTTCCACATTAACTTAAAGCTGCATCAGAACATACTCTACAGCTAAAACAAAGTAAATTATCTCCAAGCTTTTTTTCTCCAGCTTTACAATTCTGAGAGTTTAACATGCAAGTGTGTATGGATGGTCCAATGCTGTTCAGCATGAACAGTTTACATACAGTTGATTTAGAAAATAAAGGACAGGGAAAATAAAATTGTAAGTTTGCTTTTTATTCTGCCACTAAAATAATATTTGTCTAGCACTAATGCATTGCTTACAACAATAAATACCAACCTCAGTATCTCATAAAAATCACAGAAAGTGACTCAAAGGCAGATCAAGGGTATTTAGTTCAACACCTTTTTGAAAAATGATAATATTCTTTTCAAACCAACACTTACATAGGAATTGCTTTTTAGATTACTTGGTGAAAGGATACTTCCAGCATTGAATATATTCCAATTTTTTTCTTTTTCGTTTGAGACTGGGTCCCCCTCTGTCACCCAGGCTGGAGCACAGTGGCATGATCATAGCTCACTGAGGCCTCCAACTCCTGGGCTCATGCTTAAACGATCCTCCTGCCTCACCCTCTTGAGTAGCTGGGACTACAGAGATGCACCACTATGCCTAATTTTTTTAAAAATTATCTAGAAAGGAGGTCTTGCTATTGCCTAGGCTGCTCTCAAACTCCTGGGCTCAAGCAATTTTCCCGCCTCAGCCTCCCAAAGTGGGAGGATTATAGGCATGAACCACCATGTCCCGCCCAATTTTAAGTCTCAATCTGCCATTTTCATTCCTGTGTTTTGGTCTCAAG